>JAQIWG010001487.1:0-24327 GCA_034695025.1 Chamaedrilus cognettii
CCCCCCCCCCCCCCCCCCCCCCATGCCCCCCCCCCCCCCCCCCGCTCGTGACTGTTGTTGAAATGCCCCCTCCACGATAGGAACCGGACCCGCCCCCTACCGGTCGTGTCACGCGCAGACGCGGATAGAAGGCGTGACTCACCGGGAGGTGGTGTACGGTGGGGTGGGCGGGGGGGGGGGGCGATACGGTCTTTGTCTCGACGCGCTCGTCGACACGTTATCGCGCGGCCAGCGCCCCTCGCCCGGAAACACGCTCACTGGGCTATTAGCACCTTGACTGGCCTGCCCCTCAGCGAGTCTGAATGAAAGGCCGGGAAATATGTTTGATGACTGCGATGAGACGATAATCTACTCTGTAGTACTATTTTGCGAATAGTGGTTAACGGCTGCGATCATACAGGCCTACAAAGTCACGTGTGGTCGCCTATGCACTTCACTGAAGATTTTTAACGCACGCGGCGACGGAAGGATATTATTTTTTGTTCAGTGACCATTGGGCCTATGTTGCAATTTTTGGGACGATAGAAAGCCAGCTTACAACAATTGCCTTCAATTAAGATTACGCTCTATCTAAAATTTCCTCGATCAAAGCCATAAAAATCGAAAGAAATAAACAGCAATGAAATTCAAAGCGATCTTGATGTTCGCCGCTTTGAATTTAGTCAATTTGGTAAACGTCGATTTGAATAGCTTACCCTACAGTATTTCGATTTGTATAGGTCTGCGCGAATTCAAGGGTACGCATCCATTTTGTACACAATTATTAGTTGTGTACCTTGAATTCGCTATTCGTATGCTATAATTAGGCTAATAATTTTTCTCTGCGCTTAGGGCCTCCTCATGCAGTTCTGTTGTTCTGTTCAATTGAATTAACGGAATCTGTGTGGTCGTGACTCTGTGACTCGTATCACGAAGTTCGCCAATCGCAATGCGCCATTCAGTCGGCACTTTGATCAGAAACGAGGCCCAAAATAGAATATTTAGCAGGTTTCAAGACAAACGCGGTGCACGTTTACAAGAAATGTGTTGCCTTTTGCACGGCGGTGAATTCTGCGCACGCGAGCTATTGCCTGCAGTCGTGCAATCAGCAATTCAACAGCAGCAATCCACGAGAGAGCGGCGGGTTTATGAACGCTGTCGAGGGGAGAAACGATGCTTCACGCAATGCACTCGGCGCAGCCTCGTGATGATGATGCTGATGAAAGCGCTTCAAGATTTTATTGCGAAGCAAAGGGAAAAGCGTGCGTTCAGTCTGTCACGAGTGGACGTGAGTCAACATTTGGTTCTGTAGTCACAGAAGCTGCAGCTTGCACGACACGACAAACAGATATTATGCGCGAGGCATGCACGCATAGGAGCGTAGGCTACATGTATATGCACCATGTGCGTGGACCGAGAAATCATAATTAGCTTACAGAAATCAGTTATTTCATATGTAGGCCTATCCGAATATTGAATAGCAGAACATTTAATAAAAAGAAATATTGAATTTAGAGCCGGACAAAGTAGCTCTGTGAATCGTCGATGTGCCAACGCATAAGCTACGATACATCGTGCATTCGGAACGCGCCGCAAGCCTACTAACTGAACTCTTTCACTGACGGTTCTACATTATGCCAACGCGACACTACAGTACCTACATAGGGCATTTTTGTCGACAATTTTATGCTTTATATATATATTTTTCGTCACAAAATTTGTGATGTATACAGTTTCCTTACCAGCCGCAATTGGTCAAAATCTTACTGGCGGATTCCAGCTAGAAGTCGCACAATTTGCATTTAAGGTGATTGTAATGAAAAACCTGTGATGAATCGTGAATCGGGCCTACATGTATAACAAACAAGATAAATAGATGTAGACCTGTTGTTTGCCATTTACACCCATTTCATACCGTGTCCTATTTCGTGTACGCCTACAATCATTATGTACGCCATAGTTTTGTCAAAAGTTTTAAAAGCACTTTTTAACCTTAACGTTAAAATTAAGTTTTCCTCGAACGGTAAAATCGCGCCTGAAAATTTACCGACTATTTTAAGGCGAGTTCTTAAATCTGATAGTAATTTTGTGGTCAATTTAGGCGAACCAATAGGCCCACGATACATCAACTAATTTAAACGCACTGCATTACATGTAGGTCCAATTAACTTCGCGAGGTATAATAGAGTCAGCGTGGGAAACCATCTTTGAGAGGACTGGTGAAAGGGCGACTATCGTGCATCGATAGCAAAACGCGCTTCCACGCTGGCGGCTATCAGGCCTACATCAAAAGGAAGCTACATCAAAAGGCGATGTAGCATTATAATGGCTATCATGGACTGAGATTTATGCCTGGGTCTCTGAGGCAGGAAGGCCCTTGGTCAATCTCATATCCGGCGTCTGACCCACTGAACCCAGCGCTCCCACCGTCGTGACTCATCAAAGGAAACAGCTGCTGGTCCTCTCTGTGCGTGCTCCGCACTCCCGTGTTGAATATCATTCGCCAGCTGTAACCAGCCTACTGTATCAAGTAGCCCGTACATTGTAGCCTACATGTACAGGCTGACCTCTCGAGGTTCGTATAATGTATCAGCAGTCAAGTACACTATAACGTAGGCCTGTGACTCATCGACGGAAAGGAGATAAAGTTTGACCCATAACCGTTATGCGGTGTCAATGAAATTGAAGGATTATATAGATATACATGTGTAGACTTAAAAGGGAAAGACAAAAATTGTCGACTTCATTGATTGTCAGTTTCATAATTCGCCGTTCACTTCGTCTGGGGATTGTTGCGTTCACTTTGCGATGAACTTGCCTCACGTGATCAGATTAGTTTCGCAGAGGATCGAACGACGATCTTGAGAGCGAGAGATCAATAGTTTACAGCAATCCTGAACTTGAAACGACAGTAAATTGCTAGTTCAATAAGCTTGGTGCTTACATGGGCCTACACCTGTAAATGCAGGGAAAGGGCGCGAAACGGTCGAAATGGAAAAATAGAACGTCTGAGACTTCTCGT
Source organism: Chamaedrilus cognettii (assembly GCA_034695025.1). Lineage (NCBI taxonomy): Eukaryota > Metazoa > Annelida > Clitellata > Enchytraeida > Enchytraeidae > Chamaedrilus > Chamaedrilus cognettii. The sequence continues at coordinate 3,002 of JAQIWG010001487.1, forward strand.
GTGCATGGCAGAAAACTTAGCCAAGAGTCAGATTTTCTTCATTTTGTAAGGCCGACATGATCGCGGTTTACCGTTAATAACGGCAATGGTCTATATGAGATCTAGAGCCCTGCAGGACGTCGAGTAGACGAATTTCCGTTATTGTTAATACTATTTCAATTGGGCTATGAATGATACTAGTTGTTACACTTTCAATCAATGGTAACTTATTTACGATTTATTTATTTATTTATTTATTTCAAGTTTATCAGTAAGCATACACGGTGAAACACAGCATGGATAAAAACACTTAAAAGATTACTAACAGGATCACTTAAGGCTATTAAAGCTCTTATAAAGCTCCCACAATAGAAATTGTTGATGGCATACAGTTATACAGTTCAAGTTATGCATGCATTAATATTATATACAGTGTATGTAACAGAAATGTTACAAATGTTACAGAAGAAACAACATCTTAGAGCTATGATAAAAACGCCAGTATAAGGCAAAATTAATCAATCCATTTATTAGAGGGTAAAAGTGTCCACTTGTGTACACAAAAATTTGGACAGATTTGTCAGTTTTAAGCCTCTGTTAAATTCAGTGAGCGTGGAACTATTAACTAAGGAATAAGGGAGGGCGTTTCAGACAGGAATAATTTTGACTGAAAAGAAATTCTGACGACAGGCAGTAAGGCACCTTGGTGCTCTAAGTTTAAAATTGTGTCCTCGAGTTCTGTTGTTTACATCGAGTGTGAAAAAATCATTCAAATTTAGATCAATCAGTGATTTGACAATTTTTGCTGTGCACGATTAAGCTAATCTTTTTACCCCGACTTCCTGCAAATTCAACACAGGCCAAATTATACTTTGCATCGCCTTGGCCTTCAGCAATATGATCGTACCGCATTGAGCAATTTCGGGCAATTGAAGTTTGAACCTCGTTATCATTTCGAACTGATGCAGGCATTCTATTCATTCTCATTCAAGGCTCGTATCATCACTGCATGATCTGCATTCGCAGTTCTCGCGTGTGTTAATGTTGCTAGTGTTAACATTACAATGACGTTAATAGACTCAGGGTCCGTGCCGCTTTCTTGAGTGCAATCTTTAAGCTCGAGTTCATGTCGGAGGACTCCAGTCACTCGACGTGTGTGGCCGAGAACTGGTTTATGATCAAAACTCTGAGTCCCAGAGATTGCATTTTTGGGGATTCCTGGTTAGCACACTAACATGAAAGTGTCACAATAAAAAATTTGGGGCACCATGGTAAATTGACGAAGGTACAATTTTCATGTTAGTGTAACGCGTTAACCGGAGGATAGCCTAAAATAATTCTACTGCATTTCAACTACTCCATTCTCCAAGTAATTCAGAAATCACACTGCACATGGCCCCAGATAGGCTATGCCTAGATGTACTCCTTTCCACTACTATACTTTTCAAATGAGGAAACGGGGGGTAGGGGGGAGGGACGGTGGAGGGCAGGCTTGAATGCAAGAAGAGGCAGTAAGATGATGCTTGAAGTTCAAGTTTGACTGAGGTTTTGCTTGACCTCGTCATCATCGAGAAACAAATCCAACGTTCACTTGAAATATGTGAAATCTCTGCATCGATCTTCACTTCGAATCTGACCTTGCTGCTTTCTGACTAGTAACCTATTAAGCTTTGATTACGTACGCTACTAGTAATAATATTTTGACCTACTAATTCGAGACCTACTAATCTTGTGACTAAAATTAATCCGATGACAATTAATGCGGATAAGAACGCAATTTGACTGTGAATAATGGTGCTCGGTCGCAAATTGTCAGTAAGAACACACACTATCGAGCCTACTGCATTACTAATCACTGCGTTGTCATCAAGATGACAAAAAGTAGGCCTAGGCTCGACATAAGCCAATGCCGCAGGCCCGTGTTCAATGTCAATGCTCTTTAGCGATGACAAACGTATTTTCACAGCGCGGGCAAGTTAGCAATCGTTTATTGCAGGAGTTCGCGTTAAGGGCACGGGCCACGGGGTCCTCCACCCCCCCCCCCCCCCACCACCTTTTCAAATGTGAAGCAAGGGAGTCAATCGCACTGAAAATTAAAAAAATTCTCCCTTAAAAGTTGGAAGGATGGGGTGCCACTTTTAAAGCAAAAAGTACAAATATGACTACGCCTCGTAGCGCTCCAATCATTAATAAAGAAAATCCGATCTCCATCAACGCTTCAAAAACGCACATTCATCTCCAACGGCCCTAAAACCGCCGGAGTGAGCCGCATGCACCCGCTCATAAGTTTAATTTTCAAAGGAAATTATTATTTTCTACAGATGCGACTAAATCTGCCCCCACCGCCCCCTCCCCCTGTATGTTGAGAATAAGAGTTTTCTCGCGACTCCGTAAATAAACTTTCCAGCGCGATCCTTACTAGGCCCATTACTCAAAGAAAACACGGCCCGCAGTGGCCACAAAGCGCCGTGTCGCAAAAAGGCAATTGTCGTCTCTGCGCGCTGGGCAGTGAACACGTACATGTAAGGCCTACATGAGGCAAGACTCAAAGTTGATGACTCACCGTGACATGTGCTAGTGTTTACAGTGCCCGTGATTCGGCGCAGAGGCTTGTAGCCAATGGGAGCGCAGAGTTAAGTCACGTGGTCCAAATAGGCTCGGTATGTCTAGCTCAGTGAAGGATCAATAGAATGAATCGAAAGTCGAACCGAACGCTCCGTGGACCTGCATATCGCGGTACATGTAGGTTGTAGAAACACCGAGGAAACTTGCGCACTGTTACTGTAGTTGCTAGGGCTTAGTGTGTGATAGCTGCTGTTACAGTATGTGCGATATTTGATGACGAGATTTTTCTAGAATATGATACAAAGAAGCGCACAATTTTACTTAATGTCAAAGGTCAGTTTCTACGCTAGTAATTTTATAGCCAAATACATCTGGCTGATAGACATAATAGGCCTACGCCTATTTGACGACAGCGTTTAAGTTTTGACCAAAATAGTTTTGGTCCGCTGGTCATGTGTAAACGTTGCTTAGATAACTATTTTTTTTAGCCTACTGCCATTTACAGCAATTTGCTATTATCTTAGTTAGTAATGTTAGTCTACCATATTTGAGTTTGTTGATTGCATGACATTGTAGGCCTGCGGATTTATGAGTGAAAGGCTTAGCTCTCCGATATGCCATAATGATCTTACTATGAGAATTACCTTACCTTTCCATCAAATAAAAATTTACTAATCGTTGTTGACCTTTTATAGATACAAACTGTAGCATATAACTTCAGCAATACTTTGTTCATGTTAGTGTATTGTGCCAATAGTCCCTTATCCTATTCGCAGTGAATGTGTTGCAACTTGCAGGGAGATGGCCAAACGCCATCTGACGTCTGAAATAGTTTCCGTGTCCCCGGCGCTCCTGCGCAGCATGTCTTTGCGCAGAGCCGCAGCTGCTGGTGTGGAGGATTCAAATAACTCCACAAACTGTTCCAACAAAACGACGGCGAGATCATTGAGCATGTTGAGTCCTGTAACTCTAAAGCGCCCCATGGCGATGATCCTGCCCCGACTTTGTCTGACAACGATTTCAGGTGAATTGTCATAGCAGTCTTCCTATATTAATTTCGCGCTGTTGATATCTAGCAACAGTACTATTATAGTTAATCTTATACTTAATTAGTATTAATTAATATTACATGTACAGTGTTTCGTTGCAAGCTGGATAATGCTTCAAAGTATGTTATTTTTAGCAATCGATGATGCAAAGTCTGTTTGTATATTATATGCCACCAATCATCAAAATATGTGAAACTCCGTGATTGTGATCGTACAAGCGACTTAGCAGACAGAACTCGTATTACAACTTAATTGACCCATGTGATAGTTATGTTAATGAAAATGCTAGAAAAGGTATGGAAATGTTAATTGTCTAAACACTGCGCCTTGATTGCGTGTTTGAGGTGTTCAAGGACCATGTGTAGTAACATGGACTATTGCAGTCCGGTTCTGTGCCTCGGTCTCGACTTTATCAAGCAGAGAACCTCTCCTCCTTCTCTACTTGCCTTTTACGACTCACCCAGGGAGTCCTGGGGTACAAGCCTATGCTTTATTTCCCGGCTTGCAGGGGATAAAGAATGGGCAATAAAACCTTCTGTTTCTATTTTCGCAGACAGTGGTCTAGAGGGCACGGATTGCGCGTCGGTACCTGAGGGTCAAGGTCGCTCGCCGGCCCCAGCGACAGTCGATGTAAACCATCAGATGCGCCTCAAGTGCTCGCAGTCCATGCCCTGCATCTCGTCCAGCACAGCCATCGCACCTACCGCCATCCTTCCCTTTCTCTACCTCGGGTCCCACCACGACGCCCTCTCAGAGACCTTCTTCAAGGTATGTTGGCATGCAATGTGACAAGATTCTTCATTACAGTATCGTTTAATTTTGTTTTTGTAGCAGCCCCTTATTGGTAGGAGGTGATGCTCCCTTTCACAAGCTGATAGTCACTGGTATGCCCATAGACTCACCAATCCACTATACACTGGTAAGCATCGTAGGAATACTTGTAGCAGACGAATTTAAACCACTGTTGCCAAGGGTGCACGAAGTGATTCACAATCTTTCCCGCGGCCGAGATTCGAATCGACAACTGCCGCGCTCGTAAGCCAGCGACTTAGATCACTCTGCTACAGCGCTTCGTCGTTGTATGTCCTATACTCAGAGACAGTTATTGTAATGCCGCTTATGCTCGTTGTTGGCATATTGTATTGTTGTCATTTTATTAAATTTTTTGAAAAAAAATTCACTTTTCAGGTGCGTGTGGTGTTGTAAATCTGTAAAGATTTCGTACATGAAGTTCTGCTTCTATTCCTTCAGTTAAATGTTATTTAATATTTAACACTTATGCTTAGGAGGACGCTGATCATAAGTTAGTGCGCTACGTAGGAAGTGACTACGTTACTTCAGTCAGAAGTCAAGAAATAATAATTACTAATTTTTCATGATAATTATCTTTGCACTGCTCTCAAAAGAAGTCTGCAAGAAGTTTTATATTCGGGTTTTGTGATATCAAAGATTTGCATTGAGTACGGAAAAGATGACCGGTCGTACTCATGCCAATTGTATTCATGAGAGAGAATTTCCCAAAATTCAACTGAATTTCCAATTTCGAAAACAAAATCCGCTTTTCAGTTTTGGTTAATGTATACTGTTGCCTTTCTAAATCCTTCTATGAGCAAGACTTGAGTAAGGGCAATGCCTGGTCTCGTTGAGAATGTATGACTCATTGTTAGTTGACAACTTGCCATCGCGCTGTGTGCCAATCATCGAGAGTCAGTATGCAGCTTGTTATTGTTTAGCCTCTAGAGGTCACATTCGTTGCAGTAGACTATAGGCAGAGTTTGACACATGTTTACTGGTAATCCAGTCGGTAAATAAAATTCGTAGTAATTATTTCTTACTAGATAAATAAATATGCACTTGGCTTTAAATATTATGACGTTGCATCCTTGCCCGCTAAGGGCGCAACCGGGATTTTATTTTGAGGGGAGGCCAGTACAATATGTGCAGGCTAGATTGCTTTTTCTAAAGGATTTGTCCCATATGGAAAAGATGTAACTAGCGTTACAGGCTTTTGATGACCCTTCTTGCGGAATTCCATTTGACTTGAGCTAGAGAAGTTTAATATTGTAAGATGAAGTTTTTGTCACTTTAGCAAAACGATGCAAATTCATAAACAGAATAATTATAGCAACGTGCATGAAAAATATCAATATGAACAGGGTTAGACAGTTTTTATAATAAAAAATTATGCTGTCCTCTATCTAATTTTGTTTCCAGTACTCCATTTTTTCCCAGGTGAATGTAAATATTTATCAGATGTGCATGCTTAAAAGCTACTGCACAAAAAAAGATAATTTTAGAGAGGGAAGTTAATTGCCATGCTTAATTTCATGCGCGCCTAATGTATGGTTTATGTTCTAGCTGTCTATGTTCGCTATGTTTGGCAGTCTATGTTCTAGGACCTAGGTGACTTTGGCTTTTCTTTTTTGGCTTCGATCAAATCGGTTTGATCTTAGCCAGGGGACATTTTGAATCATTAGGTTCCTGTTTTGGTTGAGAACTTTTTTATAAGTTCAAATCCATGAGTCACTGAAGTCCCGTGACTGTACACTAGATTGTATTGTAGAACTAGGTTGTTTGCTGCGTGAACGGCGATGATTAATAGGTGCCTGCGAGTTCTAGACCTGTTGAGCGACAAGGATTATGTAAATATTCGTAAAAAAAATGGCATTGATTTGGATTATTGTGAATAGTGTACACATGTGGTGATTGGGAATAAAATTATTTACTGAATCTTTCTGTCAAAGTTCATGAAAGTTTTCCATACTGTTGCCTGCCGTAGGATCTATGATATCTATTATTACACTGACGGGATTCGTTTTGTACACGCGCAGTGACTGGATACGCGGAGGTAGTGATGTTTGAAATGAAAGTGTGAAAGTGGGAAAATTCTCACAAAGTTGGCTTGGATTTTAGTAGGTTGACTCTGGTGCGTGGGAACTATGGCATGCGATTTTTAGAACAAGTTTGCTAGGCCTAGTTAAGCAGGAGAAGATGAGACAAGTTTACAAGAGTATCTGGACTAGAGTTCTAAGTGCTATACTATAAGCTTCTACTAAAAGATTACCCAGTAATTTTGTATTTAACTTTCATTCAAATCGAGCTTGAAATCGCGAACTCTTCCTAAGCAACATTCTTGCAGGCAACTTGTACAATTAGAGGGCAACTTGTACAATTACCTGCGGTATAAAGGCAACGGACGAATGGTCATTGTTGAGTGCAGGGTAAGAGGTTTGAACCGTGGTGACATCGTCTTACAGACTTGAAAGATATGAAGATGAATGTTGATCATCACGCAGATATATAGTAACTTAGCTGACACGCAGTGGTTAGTGTGGTGTAGAGCAGTCAGTGTGGTGTAGAGTGGTCAGTGTAGTGTATAACGGTCAGTGTGGTGTAAGTGGCAAGGGCGTCTGGATGATAAGTCTCGCCTAGTCCGGGGTTCGAATCCGTTCAACATAATTTATTCATATTATGGTTGATATCACAAAGGGCATACGGCCCTATACGCCCATCTCCAGCAGAACTAATCAGGGAGCGATAACGTTAAAACAATGAAAATTAACCGGATGTACGACAAAAATGTGATTGGTTCTTTCTAGTAATTTCAACAGATGACTTGTTAAATACGCCTGCCTATGCGGCCAATGCGGCGAAAAATCCACAAGCACCAATTTCAGGACCGTTTTCGATTTAGTGGTAGCAAATCTCACAATCTTCCACCATAATTATAGTGGCACGGCGATGACTGGAGCAAGTTTCAGTTTCTAGTGGATTTGAAGCTGACGAAGCGTTGTGAGCCAATGAGGGCAAATATTTGTGAAACGTGGGGGTGGGGACGACGTGTGTAGCGCTGACGATTATAATAAAATTATATTTTCGTTGCCGGCTTGGTCTAGAGAACTAGCCAAATACAAACGGCCAAGGACACTATAGAGGCAAACAGAAACTGAGTCAGAGGAATGAGTGACTGGAGGGGGCGTTGGTTTTGAGGGGGGGCGGGGGGGCCGGAGGGGGGCGTGGGTTTGGTCTGCCTATTTGTTCTGGACCGTTGAGCTCGGACTCGCCAGCTTTGTCTCTGATCGCCTGCACGCCAGCTCATTGTTACTGATTGTATGTTTACTCAGATAATGTAGCAGTTTGCTCTGCCATTCCACTCCCCCCCCTCCCTCCCCCATTCTTCCTTCCCCTGCCTTTCACCGCTCCCACGCAAGTAGAACAAATCGATCATTTCAAAAGGTACAAATATATAGGAAGCTTTGACGTTTGTTCTGACGTTTGATCTAGAGAAAAATTTGTCGTTAGAAGATTTGATTTGCAAGCATAGAATTTGATTTGCATTTTATTAGTTTGCAGGACGTGTTTTATGAAGTGGTACATTTCTTGGGGAAGTGATTTTATGAACATTTCTGTAATATGAATCTTTTATTTTAGCACAAGGGTGAATCTGCAATACTAAAAAGTATATATATATATATTAGCTGTATTAGCACAAAAGACCTTCACGTAGTGTGCAAATAATTGAAAATTATAAATATCTGTATGAGAATACATACGCTTTAGATATGAAACACTAAGTATATTCTACTGGATTCATATTATAATTCGAACATTCTGAATGAACCTTGCTGTATCACAAGTAGGCCTGTGATTCCTAAGTGTTAGAAACGTGACAGCACCCAACAAGAAAACACAAAGGGTGTAACTCTACACACTATACTACAATGGCTGTATTCTCTACTACAACACTGGTGTATTCATTGTGGTGTATCGCCTACACTCCGCATTACACAGTTCTATACCGTGTCCCTACAACCACTGGATGGCGTGCAGACCCATAGGTCACAACGTCCTGCGGTTTCACAGTTTACGATCATCAAACTAGAACTTTATCATTCCGAACTCTATCTTCCCCAGTATTCAATCAAAGATTCTTCGGAACTAAATCAGCGCGGAAAGGATTCACCAGTTCATTGGAGGTGCACCTTGCGACTGGTACAGTTTATCGGTGCCGTTAGCAGTGCCGGCGCACCGTGAGTTGCACTGAAGCTTCAGCCTGCTCGGCTCCTAGGCGGCAATAATTCTGTTAATTGTTTCTCCGGGTGGATTACTATAGTCTGGTCGCATTACCAATACATCATGCGCACTGCGCATCATCAGTTTAGTGTCAACACTGAGTCACTGCAGGACCTATGTCGTCACTCAATTATCCACTAACGGAGGCGATCTGTTTCGGGCTTTTGTTGTATCCGTTATGACAAACTCGGTCAATAATATACTACAACATCTGCATTGGATTTGAACAAATGTGAATGATTCTATTAGGGATTACATATCATTACTGCTTATTAGTTGATAGTCGTGGTGTCACTGTGGTGTCACAGAATTTCGAGGATGGGATTAATAGTCCTGGTGTCACTGTGTCAACAACAGGATGCAATATTGAAGAAGAATCAGCGTTGGTTCGCATCATCTAGGATACAGTTAGGCTGAAATTCACAAAACTTTCCAGACCGGTTAACGTAGTGCAATTTCCATTGTGCCAAGGGTCACTATTTCTACTTGTATGCGTCTGTCATGCTTGATAATAATAGAATTGCCTTTTTCATCGTAGTAGCGCTGCCATTCATCGCTTAAATATCTGAAACGCCGTGGAAGTTTCTTATTATGCCCCTACATACGCAGGGTTGATTTGTTCCAAGGAGAAACCGACGACCTCTGCAAAGGCTAAGCGTACTAAAACCGAAACCGAACTGCAGTGTAAGCCTAGCAATAGGCCCAGTGGCGGATCTAGAATGGTTTAGCGGGGGGGGCTCAAGTATGAAAAAAATGAAGCCTCTGGAAAAAATTGGTCTTAAGAGGGTCTTGATAGAAACTTTGTTCCCTTGAAAATCAACTCACGATCGGGCACGATCTGGGGGAGGGGGGGCGGTGCTGACGAAGACTTTTCCCTCGGCGGTAAGCAATCCAAACCAACGGGAGGGACCGCCTCAAACCAACGGGGGAAGCTTCTAACACTAATAACACATCTACCCACGGGAGGGGGCCGGGCTCATCAAAACAACGAGGGGTGCTCGTAATGTTAAAAATAAAATGCGTGCCCTTTGAGCCCCTACATCGACTCACGGGGGCGGGGCTCATGCCCCCCCCCGACACCCCCTTAGATCCGCCACTGAGTAGGCCCATCGCTGCAGCCTTTGGCATCGGTTGGCGCCTGCTAACCGCAGATTTCTCATACAGTTGATGCATGTCAGAGTGGTCCCAGTGACTGGCTGCCAGATCTAAGCATGTGTTTATGGAATTAATGCTTGGCACATTCTTGGGCTGGGCTCGTTGCTACAGATGGAGGCGATGTGTCTCTGACTCAACAGTGGAGAATTCCGCTCGCGATATTCGACCGGTTTTAGATTTCCAGGCGGAACTCCGATCCCTATAGCTTTCTTATGAAAATTTCGTAAACATATACACGGTTGGAGCTGTTGGCTGGGAAGCCGAGAGATGGCAGAATGAGTGCAGTATTTGGAAGGAGTGCTACACCGTGTAGCTAATCTATCACTAAAATTAATATCTCTGAATGTTGGGCACAACGTACTACAACGTCCTAAATGAGATCAACCCTATTCAATTCGATAGGGGGAAAATCATTAAAATCTGCTGCGTTTTACGAAATAAACCGACCGTTACATTATCGATCTATATTAGATCATATATTATTAAACGCGCGTATTTTACTGGCGTAGCAAAATTGGAAAATATACTGCGCTCAGTGTATTATTGCTAATTTAGATTACGAGTTTTTTAGGCTTACGAATTGTTTTAATTGATTGATTGTTGCTAATGAACTGAAAATGTCCAATTCGGAAGTAGTTCACTTGTCTAATCAAGTGCTGCGTTAATGCATCGGCACAATGCGTGTATCCACTTCATGTGCTGATTAGTGCTAGGCATGAATGCGTATATGTCGCATTACTCGGTGTGGTAGGCTTGCGACATCATATTACAGAGATTCGTATTACATACGCAGTACTAGACCCTACGGGTATTATAGCATTCTACAGTACACGATTTAGCAATTATACACCATCACAACTATTTCGATTTTAGATTAGATATGCCATCTAGGCCTCATGACAACAGTTGTGTATTCAGCCGGCTACATGCAACTATGCTGGAGGATCAGCGCTATTTTGAGCAAAATAAGCCCGAGTGTCGGTGGTGATCAATAAAGCATAACAATAATCTAGCGTGAGTCATACGACTCGTGCAATTATGTAGTCATTCGCGAGAGAATTTGAGAACCAAATTCATTGCAGGCCTGCTATTTATTGCAAACTTGAATGAATAATAATTATTATATTGCAAATATGTATTCGTATATATCTTATGTACCAGCGGCGAAAACCGATCACTTTGAAAACGTGCAGTTTTTTGCGTCTCTAAATTAGCGCTAAATCATAAATGAGAGAATACTGCAGCATATGCTCTAGCCTTAGTGTGACTCGCATCCATTTGGTGCTAAATAAATTCATAGATCTTCTAATGTCTATATGAAAGTCTACGATAGCCTTAGGATACAATGAATTTGAAAACATAAATTTTGATTTTATTTAAAAGTGCATTTAATTTAGCACAAAATTACACTAAGCCTGTAATAATTATTGTCTTCAGTTTTTTGCATGCACAGTGTGCACAAATAACAAAATGCTTGACTTGATACTTTGGGCCAGCAACAGCGCACAGTGTTGAAGAAAATGACTGCATTTTGCCGTTTGCTATCCCGTTTTAGTAAGATAGTGGCCTGAATATCTCACAGCCAATCGCGTTGATTGTTGCTCATTGATTGATGAGTCATGATTCGCCTTTCTCCATTGATTAGTGATCCATTGAGGACTACACACAAACCGCATACCTGGACAGGTGACAACAGCTGTCGCAAACAATGTCCTCCTCGCGCTCTTCGCTCTTCTCGAACAAGGCCGTCATCACCAGCTTTCATGACTCATCGAGCAAGTAATTGAGGGGAGGAGGGAGAAGAGTGAGGAGGGGGGAAGAGTGCAGGGGGAGGAGCAATAGCAGTGGTGGGATAGGAGGTGAAGGGGGCAGAATGCCGCGCGCGGTGCACTCAGAAGTTTGGCAGCTTGATCACGTGTGAGTCATACTGAGTGCGACTCAAACTTTGCCAGACATCTTATCCAGTGTGCCTTTGTCAATACGATTGCACCTAGTGGGGTTTGATGCTTGGCTGCCGCGTCATGCAGGTGAACGATGGCCGTCTGATGGGGATGATGGGAACAAAGATCAGGAAATTAGGATTTTGTTCTTTATGTTGCGCTACAAAGGATTGGCACAGAAGATATGTAGTAGGCCTATTTTGTGAGCTGAGTTGCTTAGGCTAATTAAGATGACGAATGATGAAATAAGCTGTTTTTAATAAAAAGTTCATGAAGTAATTTTCATATTGAAGTTCATTCTGCGTTGTAACACAGTCAATATTGCTTATACAATCTCACTGTTTGTTGCTCGATTTTGTATACTACAATGGTGATCAGGGTCTGATTTGGGTCTTGATAAAAATTTGCAAATATTCGCCCAACTATTTTTTTCGCCAGACCGTGACTTTTTTGCCAGCTTTGTTACACATTATTTAGTTCCTTTTGGGTGAACTGAAGTTTATCAGATTCATTGCTCTGTTCATCACCAACCATAGAGTCAGTAATTGAGCTTCTAGGAGCGAAGGATGAATAAAAAATTCGCCAAGGGCTTTCGCCAAATGGAAAGAAAATAGCCAACTGCTTGCTAAATTCTTTTTTGGCGATTTCGGCGACTGACAGATCAAGCCCTGATGGCGATGACTGGATGGAGATTTGAGCCAAAGATCCCCCAAAATGTTTCTCAGATAGTTTGCTGTAGTTTGCCCGTATGGCCGACATTTTATCATTATCGTTGCTTCAATTTAGACTTCAGTCTAATATCGTTTGAGGCCACTGCTGTTAGATGTAGGTCACAATGTGTGATCTCGCTATCTCTGGACGTGTACAGTGACGCGTAGTCTAACAAGCAGCCTGTTAAACAATCGATAGTTTGACAATGACCCCGAGCACAAGTCTATCATCGCAACCGGCCTAGACTAGACGGCTGTCGAATGAAGAACACATAGTTTGCACGTGGCAGCTGGTAGAATAATTCGATATAGCCAGGCTCGCGCCTGGCTGCTATACTTTGCATCTGGCCAACATCCAGCTATGGCCCAGTTAAATTCGATTGTGCAGAACGATGGGCTTGTGCAGCGTATGACCTGGGAGATATGACTCATTGTTCAGACAGGTCAACCAAACGAACCGTGGACTATAGACTACAGTTGGGCCCTACTGTAACATCACGTGTCACTCATTGATGGGACATAAATTTGTAATCAATTCACTTTGGGATGGTATACTTGCGTGCGTCCTCTAACCTCTGTTAATGATCGAGTAAATTAGATACTGTCATAGAAATTGGATTGTCATTGTGGGAAGTTGGGAACAAATTGCACCGGATTCGGGTTTTAGTTTGGAATATGAGTTGCAGTACCTAGGGGACTATTGTTTGTCAACTTGTCACTTGAAATGGCTGCATGCAATAGTCAATGGTTGTATTACGAGATGTTTTATAACTTCGTGCAACAGAGGTTTTGCGTCAATTTTAAATTTAGATGCTGTGAAATTGTGTCAAAAGCCTCGTGATCATGGCGCGGGGAGCCCACTGGGGAGTTTTTAGGGGCCCACTTGGTTAGAAGTAGGTTGTGAAAGTTTTGGGGAGTTTTTTTTGTCAGCACCCCCCCCCCATCCTACTAGCGTATAGCTGGGTATTAGACCTACATTTATCCTCTTTCAACTTTCTGCATGGGACCAAACTTGTGGGGTCAACGCATGACTGAATTATAACAATGCCCATTACAATTGCAGAAGAACTTTGCTATTAAAGTTTCCATAGTGCTGTCTCCGATCCGTTCCATACACATTATCTAATGTGCACATCGGTAAAGGCTTGCTGCAAAATTAATTTGCCGAAAGCTTCTGTGCACTAAGGCCTTGCTGGACGCCTCTGATTATGTCTGGTCCAAGAAATTGAATCCATTCCGATGATGGATACTTTTGCTGATTAGATTACTATTCAATCGTTCTGTGAAATATAAAACCAACAAAAATTATTCCATGGGAAGACTAATCTTCCCAGCGTTGGCTTTATGATTGAATTATGGAGCATCGCTTAATTCTAGATCTAATCTCTCTGCTTCCATTGTTGCGGTTTCGACAAAGTTATTGAGAACTTTATCGTAATAATTATGCGCACTGTTTAGTGAAGGTATCAGTTCGAAAATATTGACAAGTCCTGTGTAGAAAGAATGAGTTGTTTAAAAATATCAAAACGCTAAAATAATCATAATATATAATAAAACAATATAATAAAATAATCACCCTATCCATTATTAGTCCCGCATCTACGATTCAAGCAAACGATGTTTTTTCCACCTTTGTTTGAATGACACATTTTTGGCGCGTTACAAGTGCAGTATGCATACATGCATACATACATAGTCGACGCGATATGGCTCTGTGTTGCGGTGGATATTGTTTGTGTTCAAATTCAGGCCATGGCATCGCATAGTGTAGGCCTACCAAGTGTTTTCTTAGCTAAAAGCCATTCATGATGATTAAATGTAGGCCTAATTGTCAGCCGAGCTAATTGACTCAGTTTTTTTTATTAATTCATAACGTTAACAGATGAATTCAATTTGTAATTAATTAAGTTAGAGATTAGATTGCCAAATGAACTACGATATAAGGCGAGTCAATTTTTATGCTTACTATGATGAAATATTGCAAGTGTAAATGACGCGTGCTGCAGGAGCAAGGGATAACGCACGTCCTGAACGTGAGCACCGCCTGTCTGAAGACAGGCCTCGTGTCCGACGTCAACTTCTTGAGGATCCCGGTCAACGACAGTCACACTGACAGACTTCTGCCCTTCTTCCAGCAAGCCTTCCACTTTCTCGGTATTTCCGCGCACCGTATCTTACTGAATTAAAGTATTTTCTCTTATTCTGAATGATTTGGCATGATCTTACTTTGAGTGATTTGGCATGTAGTGAGACAAGAGGGATTGGTGAAAGAAATACTGGAATTGGGGGGCAGAGGACAAGGGGAAGGAAAGGAATAGGAATGATAGATGAATTAATAGAAAGAAAATCATATGAGAACATGAAGGGAATGGCAAAGGACTGCCATGTGTAGAAGTTTAAATGCCAGGAACCTGCCGTTTGGTAAGGCACTGAAGACCGAAGAGAGAGATTTATGATTGCGATAGCTTGCGGTAAATACCTAAAAGTTCTCTTGTAGAAATAGTGCAAAATCTTAAAAGAAATGGCGGATAACTAGAGCACTGTGAAGCAATATCATTTGAAATTAACTGTTTTATGGTCGCAACTGGACTATATTGTTGAAGGAATGTGTTAAACGAGTTTCTAAGGTTTACGTATATTAATTATATTTCATATTTAAGAGGGATTTGCCATGCTGTAATTGATGCGATAATGTTATTGAGTTATAAATAGGTCTACAGTTGCAAATATTTCAAAATCTCAGTTTAATTATTTTAGAGTTCTCAAGAAAACTACTGTGCGTAAATGATTAGCACATTTGCAGTCAAGCCAAGTTAATAGTATTTTTGCAAATCCTACTAATATTTACATTCAGATGATTGAGCTGCAGGTTTGCTGCGTTTTCAGATGAAGTTCAGAAGTCGAATGGTTGCGTGCTGGTGCACTGTCTGGCTGGTATCTCCCGGTCTCCCACTTTGGTCATCGCCTATCTCATGCACCACCTCAACAAGACCATGGATGAAGCCTACAGGTGATTGACCTTGAAAAAGCTCTAGTGTGCTGCCGCGCGGCAGGTCCCTGGCATCCAACTTTTCCACTATGACCTTTCCTTGACCATTCTCTTCAGTACTCCATACGTTTCCTTCTCAATTAAATCGTCTATCATTCCTACCCGCTTTCCGTCGCCTCTTTACTTTCATTCGTCCTTTCATGACGACTTTCATTAGTCCCTCCCCTCTCATGATGTGTCTAAGCCAGTTTTTCTCTCATGTGGTTAACATCTGCAGCATCGTTCTGGTTTCTCCCACTCTCCTTAGTACCTCTTCATAGGACAGGCTACAAGTACTAATTGTCTATTGCACCATTGTGCAAATTTGACTAATTTAGCATTTTGTTCCTTTAAACGATGTTTCTTTAGATCAAATCAACTTACTGACACGTAGCCTATGCCCAAGTTGTTATGTTTCATCTGCTTGAAAATTAATATTATTGCGATATCGTCGCTATTTTGATAGCTAAATTTGTAATTGAGTAATTGCGTAGGAGCTAGGAATGAGGAACCTATTTCATTTGGTTTTAAATGAAATTGACGTTAACTGACTACGTGGTATCCAAGTGCTAAATTTTGAAAATTGAATACGCTGCTACTGCTCATTTTGTTCAATATATTCTTGCTGAAACTTTGGCTACAGTTCTTTACACCTTGCACATGCACTTGATTCAGCTATTTTATTGCACATGCACTTTGTTCAGCTATGATTTATCATTGCTTCGATTTTTTGCATTTATATTAATGTTGTTATATTTATTTACTCTGTTTTCAGATTTGTCAAAGACAAGCGACCAGGAATTTCACCAAATTTTAACTTTCTGGGTCAGTTGATGGAATTTGAAACGCAGCGACGTAAGCCTGTGCCAAGCGAAGTCGAAGAACCAACTGCTGAAACACAAGTTAAGCGTACGTGTTACGCTGAAGTCAGGATTCCAGCAATCTCGCAAACTGAGTGCCAAAAGAAGCGATGTAACTCTAATAAATATGATCAATCGCCTACAACTGGCCTTGCAAAGCTTCACTTCAATGTGCCTAGTCCCACCGCTGATGTTGCTAACACTCAGAAGTACCTTAGTACTTCCACCAGCTTGCATGTTTCAAGAGAAGATGTTCTGTGTAAGTCCAGTTTTCAAGCATCGCGCGTTTCGCATCAAGTAGCCGCTCAAGAATGCAGACCCGACGTAGTGGACATTGCTTCATTCTCGACACACCGTGCGTGTGATGTTCGACCAATAGCTTCAAACGAGACGGTACCTCAACTGTCAGATATTTCACTGAGACCTCCCAAGAATTTCACGCCTCGACAACGACCAACAAGTATTGCGATAACTGGCTGTCAATTCCTTACGCCTATGTCTTGCGGCCTTCGAGAAAAATCACCGATTTCTCCATTAACTTCCGGCGTGATTACATCCCCACCGCGAACGCCAGAACTGACGACCATACACGAGTCAAGGTTCGATGATAACGAAACGAGAAAAGAAATAAAGTCAGCGATGGCTGAGTCTGCCGATCTCTGTTGGCATTCTGAACAGGCATTCAAGTCCCGCAGCCTGGAAGACATTTTGGTGTTAGCGGAAGATCCAAGTTGCTTTAAGCGTTTGGATGTGTTGTCAAGCAGTTTTCCTGTTGATAGTGCTGGCCTTAGTCGCCACTGTCAGCGAGATACCAATCAGTCCAGCAGCAGTATATCGTCAATTGGCAGTCATGCCGGCTCAATTCACAGCAGCCTTGAGGTAATGCAGG
This sequence comes from Chamaedrilus cognettii, assembly GCA_034695025.1. Taxonomy (NCBI): domain Eukaryota; kingdom Metazoa; phylum Annelida; class Clitellata; order Enchytraeida; family Enchytraeidae; genus Chamaedrilus; species Chamaedrilus cognettii. The sequence continues at coordinate 20,250 of JAQIWG010001487.1, forward strand.
TGTTTTAGTTCAGCAAAATCGTAGATATCAAGATGACCAACAAATGTATATCATTCCTGAGTTGGACTGTTTCCTAGTTGTTCGTCTGTTCAGTCCTATTTATTTATCAACGAAGCTAGAAGATAGTTTTGTATTAGAAACAGCAACATATGTGAACAGTTTCAAGTAAAAGTGCTTCTAGTGAAACGTTGATACGCCCGTGAGGCTTACACAAAGTGCAAATTGTGCCTACAAACTTTTTGACGCTGGTTGGTTGATCTCATAACTGGCTGTGTGCGAAATGTATGTTTATATTATTATCATGTTTATGACATTGTAGCTTCAATGTTTATTGTCCTGTTTATCATTGCTTAATCATAGCGCCATAGCTTGTTTTAAGACTAGGATGCAACACATTGCAAAATTAGTTAATCACAACAAATTCATTTATCGCACCAACATTTTTCAGATATTGGAAATAACACCGGTTATTGTTAAGCAGACCTAATTCATTTAATAATATTTGTAAAGATTTAGTTAGCTGTGTCAAAGTTTAATTTAAAGAATTTCTGTAATTATATTGAGTAATTTTGTGCCTTTGATAGAATGATTGGTAATATATTGTGTAAATTGCATATTGCGACTGATTTGTGTGTGTGAGGTGTTACGTGTAATGTGTTAGTACTGATTTGATGCTGGAGAATATTTACAAGAGCATAATAGATTTTGATACATAAAACAGCATTTTGAGTAAGGTTGCAAGATAAATTTTGAGACGCTGTTTTTATTGATGTTCTTAACTAAAATTTATAAGATTAAACAGTCAAATTTTAATGAAATATATCAAAGATATAATAACTTCATCGTCTTGTCATGAAAAATCCTTTGCAGAATGATGTTATAAAGTTTAGATGAATTATAGTTGTACATGTATTATTTTGCAGTTTGTGTGCGATGCGGAGAATTTTAATGATGGTATTTTGAAAAGTAATTAATATAATTTCTAACACAACGAGGTTGCAAATTTAACATTCTCTAGTGTGTAGTGATTGACTAATATCAGATGATCAGTAATTACTTCAAACTGGTATCGACTCAATTTTACAGTTATACTCAGTGTTTGAATAATATTGTTGCAAGACTAACATTTTCAAAGAGGTGGATATTATCGTATTTTTAATCGCTGAATGAGTTGAAAGCTGAGGTTTGTTAAAAAGCATGAGCTTGACAGTAACTATATCCATTGATAACTCGTGGCTTATAACGTATGAATTGACATTCATACGTTATGCTTGCTACTTGGTCACTTAATGCAATGGTAATACAAAATTCTGCTACGCTATTACCTGTTCTAATTCATAGGATTTATATTTCAAAAACCGTATTTTAAAGGTTAGCGTGATAGTAAAACGGCTAATTACTATGGATGTTTTTTGGCAATTGGTCTCAGTAATTATCACATTACTAAGATTGAAAGAATATCTGTAGGCCTTGAGTTACTTGTCAGCGCTTAGTGTCTGTCGCGGGTGGCTGGCTACAAAACGGAACCTAGGCTAGTCATCGTTTTAACTAGTCCTATCCTATCTAGGCTTTAAATGTAATGCTGAAGAATTTCTTTGAAGCGCTGTGTAGATAAAAGAATTAAGTCTAGATTGTGTGCTAGACTACATGCTAGACATTGGATTATTTCAAGTCCACGGTGTTAATGATTGAGTTAGAGTTGAGTTAACGTTTGACAAGTTAGATTCGCATACATATTCAAATTTTTGCCGTTTTCTGCCTGCTTGGACATTATAATGTTATTCTGAATGCGAATATGAATGTGAATCTAACTTGTACAACTTTAACTCAACTCTTAACTCAATCGCAACACCGTGGACTTGAAATGACCCAATGTCATCTTTCTATTTAATGTTTGATGATTGATATGCCTTAATATGGATCAACGATAACTGCTGATTTATAGCTATGCTTATTTTGATAGTAGGCCATACATGTAAGCGTTAACTGTAATATCAGTGGTTAGTTTAGCGTCGATCCATATCATAAGTACATCGTCTGACTTGCTGTAATAATTGTTCCAGAATAATAATTTTTGTTTAGCGTAAGTGTGGACAGCATAGCAAACTGTTCACATGTATTTGTGCTTATTTTGCTGATAATACAATGTTATGTTTTTCAATTTATAATGTAAGTGTATCATTATGATAAGCTTGTGGAGATTGGATTTAAATCAATCGAAATTTATATGTAATACATGAAAGAATATTGCTTTGCATTACATTGTAATGTGTGCTAACTGCTAAGGCTAACTGTCCCTAAATTACTTGATATCAATATTACAAAAATAACTCTGCATATGAGTTGTTTTTGTTCACAAAACTGAAAGTATTATAGTAACACAGTTACTACCTAATACAGTGATAACATCTTTCTGCCTCAAAATTCTATTATGTATGGCTGTAAAGGCTATTACTATCTTTCACAGATGCAGGTTTCATTCATGTTTATCTGGTCAAGATGAGTCTTGAAGACTTAAAACAAGCCTTTGTGGGTCAACACCAAAGAAACAACCACATTATAATAGGCTTATAAGTTTTGGAGATTAAATTATATATCCTACTAGAATAAAGCCCGTACATTCGTACGGGACTCTAGCAGTTTTTATTACGTATTGTTATCAGCATACACAGTAGATAAGGCATTCGTGCGCTCACAAACACAACAATCTGCTTGGACAACGCTACTGACTACAGGACGTATATGAGTTTATAGGGAGCTGTGTTTATATATTTAATGCCAATGCCATGCACGTGTTCAGTGTAGGCGAACTTGGCGGGAATGACCAACGCACCACACATAATGTGTAGGCCGAACTACTGGCATTTATGTGCCACTCCTGTCTATAGCACGCTCGCAGGCAGGCAGGCAGACAGGCAGGCAGGGCATTGTCAATTATATTGGGTGATTGGAGAGGCCACTGGGGAGGCCAGATCTTTAATTGGGGAGGCATAGTCTAGCTAATTTGTCCTCATTGCCGAATGACCAACGGCGGACAGTGGCGGTTCGCCACTGCTTCCTTCCATTGTGTCTCTTAACAATCCCTCTCCTCTCATTCCATGTGCAATCTAGTTTTGTTTTATTCTTGCTAGCTATCATTTTAATCAGAGTCCTCATTTTCCAAAAATTGACAAGAGTACAATTTTTCACAAGTTCTGACATTTTAAGCCTCCGCTCTAACACTTCTTTACGCATTGGGGAATTGGGAGAGAGACAGTGGCGGTTCTAGGGAGGAGGGGGGGGGGCAGGGGCTAAGCCATCCCTGTTGGAATCCCACACGTCTCCCCCAGCCCGCAGTTAAATTTATGCCAAACCTTCTGAAGCCCGTAAGTGCGAGAGGTGCCCGGGTGATTGATTAGTCCGTGACTACGGTACAAGGAGTCGACTGATGGAACTGTAATTATGGGACCTGTAGGCTATTACAATCATTTAGATGATTATTACTGTTATTTTTCAGTTGGCAACTGTTGAGATTTCTTTCTTCAGATTTTAAAAATTGATACCTACAAAAAACGGAGTAACGTCATCGTCTGTGTTGATATGTCGACCACTAAGTTCCCTTTTCAACTCCGGGAACAGGTAGTAGTCCGAGGCCTGTATTATGTGTGTTTCAAATTATGGATTAAAATTTCATATAAGTACTGTATTATTATCAAAATATCCTATGTCTGATCGATATATGACTAATTTGACTCTATGCATAACCTAGGGGTTCTATGCATGCTTAGCCTGGGGGTTTTCAAGTGGTGTTTCCCGGAATAGGCTTACTGATGTTCCGAGGGGAGTAACGAAGTGTTCCGCCAATAAAAGATACATGTAGGCCTAACAGAAAACTTTCTTTTGACATACGGTAGCGTAGTCATTTCTGCGGGAAAAGTAACCCCCGCCCCCCAAACCCAGTGGCGTAGCAAGGTTTTCGGGGGCCCTTGTGCACAGCTTCGGTGGTGGGCCCCTGGAAACCTCCTTCGATTTCAAACAAAAAACGCTGGGCGCTTTTGCGATATTTACATATTTCCCAGTTTCGCACGCGGCACCCCCT
>JAQIWG010001488.1:0-24315 GCA_034695025.1 Chamaedrilus cognettii
TATGATGATGATGATGAACCGGTGAAATCTCTCGGATATACTTTTTAAAATCCACAAACTCTATAACGTATTATTATGGCGTTTGTGGATTTAAAAAAGTATATCCGAGAGATTTCAGCGCTTAAAAAAACGAGATTTCCGTTCATATGTCTGGAGGCCTTGACCAATATTTCTTTTGTTATCTCCACGACAATGTCTTTGTGTCTGCATCTTTTTCATTCGGTGTCGTGTCGATGAAGATGTTTGGTCTTCCATTAATTTATCACATTTTTCTTTAAACTGTTTCAGAAAATCCAGCTCTTAATTCAATGAAAATAAAACATAAAACATTTTGTAGACATTTATATAATTTCGATAATTTATAATTCGTTTCAGCGTTCACAGACGTCAGCAGGGACCCAGTGGCGTCACTAGTTGTGCGGGGAGTGCGAATCACACCGGATAACATCATCACAGAGGGGTGACAAGATTTAGAATGAAATGATTGTCTATAAAATTGTTGTGCTGCACAAGAATTAAGCAAACAGTCATCTTGTATTTAGGTGCGCCCTCTGTGATGCAATACTGCGCAGATTGTGCAGTGTTCCTGTGGCGGTTAACAAAAATTACCTGTGGCTATCCATCTTAGGGGATCCCCTCCCCCGCCCCGAGCTCGCGAGTTTTACACGAGAAGGAAAAAGTCGTCGTGATGGTAGGAAATGATGGCATCACTGGGGGAGGTCGGGAGGGGGTTACACAATGTGTCACCGCACTGGGTGACATCGGGCTTGTGACGTCGCGGGGGCCTCCGTTGCCTTACTATGTACAGTCCGCTACACGCCTTGCACTCCGCATCCAACTCTGAAGTCTCTGACAAATTTTTTTAAATAAGTTAATAGCTTATTAATAAAGTAATTAATTGTTATTACCATATTCGACTACTACTACGATCAGAATGTGTATCGGACGGTGCTATTGCATGTGTAGACTAAAGCAGTCTGCTGTCCTGAGTGGGGTAATGGCACCCCCTGCATTATCGTCCAGCGCCACGATGAAACTCGAACTGACCCCCACCCCCCAAGTCTTGTCTCCAGACGGCGCCACACAGCGAAAATTAGTTGTCCGTAGCATTTAACTAGTTGTCGGTAGCAAGTTGTCGAGAGCACAAACTAGTTGTCGGCGGGATAAAAATTAGTTTTCGGTAGCAAGCAAAAAGTTGTCGGCAGCATAAAATAAGGTGAGCGTTGAAAGTTGATGATAAGAGTTGGGAGTTCAGGATAAAAGTTGAGGCTGAGAGTTGAGGAAGGGAGTTGAGGATGAGAGTTGAAGATGAGAGATGAGAGTTGAGAGTTGAGGATGAGAGGTGAGAGTTGAGGATGAGAGATGAGAAGAGTTGAGGATGAGAGTTGGGAGTTGAGGATGAGAGTTGAGAGCTGAGGATGAGAGTTGAAAGTTAACAATGAGAGTGAGAGTTGAACATAAGAGTTGAGGATGAGAATTGAAGGTGAGAATAAGTTGAGGATGAGAGTTGAGGATGGTGGATGGACGATTTAATGGAGGATTGTTGACGAAGACTTGCGGTGTTGCAAATAAATAATAATGTAGGCCAATATATAATAGATAATATGTAGGCCAATAGGGTACAGTCACAACAAGCAGAATCAGGCAGATTAGCGTCCAGTGAAGCATGAAACGAGTTCATAATCTCATGCACGTTTTGAGTTTGAGTTTGGGTTCGGCGGCGCGCCGACCAATTGTCAGCGGCGGCGGCTACGGCGCTCCAACGTACGAATATCGGCGGCGGCGGCGGCGGGTACAAAATACCGGCGGCGGCGGCCCTGGCGCGGTCGGTGACACCGGCGCAGGGATCTAATGTCAGGCTTCTAGAATTCAAAATATTTTGCTTTGGCATTTTGCACTAAAATTATTATTTTAGATTAATTTATTTAGTAGAGATTTTGTAGCTTTTTTAGATTTATTAAAATTAAAATTTGCACTTCTATTAAATAAATGCATTGTGCGAACAGCCTCTGCCTTTGACTGTTAAATGAAGTTAAGTAGATCAAACGGTGTTTGGGTCAAAGCACCACGCCACATCTTTAGTATTGATGTTTATTCTGGTCACACTGGCAAGCTTCATCGACGATAAGCCTATCAAATGCGAAAGCAAACGAAAGAAATATGTATACCTTCCTCGAATATTGACCAGCATTGGCGGCATACAAAAATGACACAGTAGCTGAGTATCCTACAGTTTATGTACAATGGGTCATTTCAAGTCCACGGTGTTACGATTGAGTTAGAGTTGAGTTAGCGTTCGACAAGTTAGATTCACATTCATATTCACGTTTTTGCTGTTGTCGATCTGTTTTGACATTATAATATCATTCAGAATGTGAATACAAATGCTAATCTAACTTGTAAGACGTTAACTCCACTCCAACACAATCGTAGCACCGTGGACTTGTAATGATCCAATGTAAACCATATCACCCAGGGGCGTTTGTTATATAGCAAGAGACCTCAGAAAGTCGCGCTCGCGTATTCGCGTTTTTCTCGCGTTTTTTTTACATTTCCCTCAACTTTCGTCGCGTTTTTCAGCAAATTTCGCGCCTTTTCCGATTTTTCGAGATTTCCTGCATAAAATAGCTTATTTTTCTCTTTTTCAGCGTGTTTCTGCATGAAATATCATTGTTGTCACCTGAAATTTATTTGAAATTTCCTTATTTTAAGTTATCAATAAGTCCCTCTGAGAAACGCAATGGCGTTCTTCGGTCTTTTTTCGAGTTCTTTTCGTCTTTTGCAATTTTTGGTATATTTCGCATTTCTTCCGATTTTTCGCGTAAAATCGAGCTTTTGCCCTTACTTTACATCTACTTTTTCAATATCTGCCGCAACTTTCTGAGGTCTCTAAATTATATATTCTTATTAATCTTAGATAATGATAAATAGATGCATAGTAACAGCATGTGCAAGCGGTAATTGTGTGATGGCTGGGCTGGTCTAGAAGAAAAAAAGGGTCAGAGGAGGTTTTTACTTTTAGCCAGCTTTTAGTATAGTCGACTTATTGACTCAATGTCAGAATGTCGTCTCTGTGTCTCTGTTGCACCTGCACCATGCCATTCATCATGCCCACTGTCGGATGTATATGTAACCTGTTTTATTATTAATCTAATAGTTACATGACCCTTGATTGATGCATCAGGTGGCATTTCAAATTCTAGACCAATCATCGACCAATTTTGTTAGTCATTATTTTTTAGTCACCTAGGCCACACAGTGCACAAATTGTGGGTAGGCGGAGTCAGGATCCAGGATAAATTATATGATTGGCTGTGGAAAATTTGTGAGAGTTAATTAGCAGTCAGCCACGTTTTTGTTTCACAGCCACGGGTCAAACTGTAACTGGGTCACAGCACACGATGGCTTACCGGTGTCGGCAGCTCTAGCATTAGTTTTGAATCTGGTCACACTGACACGCTTCGTCGTTCGATATAAAAAGCGAACGCAGATAACGCAAGACCTTCCTCGGTTATTGCCCAGCGGAACAAGTCTGTAGTAGTCTGCTGCATAGATATCAAACACTTAGATCGCGCATAATGCTAGCTGACTCACAGGCAAAAAGAAAGACCTTTTGAATAAAAACTGAAGTTGATTAGAATTATGGGTAATAGTTGTTAATTATTGTAATTGGAGATAAAAGGATCATGACCCTGTCAATCCATTGTTGACGGTTGATAATTGGCTTGGCCCGCGGGCCAAGCCCCGCCCCCCGATCTCCATACGTGCCTCAATATACCGAATATACCGACTCCCCTTGGTCTGCAGTAGGCTAGTGCAGTTACACGTACAAGTCGGCCTGCAGCTGTAGAACACTGTTACACCAGTCAGCGGTATTTATAGTAGCCTACAGTTCTTTGTCTAATTGAACAATATACAATAGGAAGTAGATATTTACCTACACAACACGTGCACAGTCTTAATTTTTAATTTGTACTTTAGGATATAGTTTGCACACGTAGTTCTCGCCTCGTCATGGCTGCATCCAAGCCGTTGTCGGAGCAGAGAAGCTATGTCACGGAATATCCGATATGCGAGGAGACGTTCACGGACCCGAAAGTGTTACCGTGCGTGCACACGTTCCGTCTCAAGTGTCTGATCAAGTATCGAGAACATGAGAATAACGACAAACCTGGAGACCAAGTGGCATGTCCGCTCTGTAGAACCAACTTTGTGATTCCGCCTGGAGGCTTCGCTGATCTGCCCATCAATTGCTTTGTCAACAAGCTGCTGCTCGTCAATCAACTCAGCGGAGCAAGCACTACTTTCCATGCGCAGCAGTGCGATATCTGAAAGGATGATGAGATTGATGCAAACGCAGCGGGTTACTGCATCGAATGTGATCAACACTTGTGTGAGAAATGCACTATAACTCATCGAAAGCAGAAACTACTGAAGTTGCATATGATAGTGAGTGAACAGGACAAGCCCTGTGCAGCTGCTGAAGCTCAAAGGGAGCTACTGCTTTCAACACCTCGACAAGCAGATTGAGTTCTACTGCCGCGACTGCGAGATGGTCACGTGCATAGCCTGTCAAGTGACCAAGCATAACAAACATCACTGCGTGGACATTGAGGAGGCGGCGGAGGAGTTTGGCAAGCAACTCGACGATGATATTGAGAAGGTGACGAGCTGAGAGCAGAAGAGCCGAGTCAAGCTGCAGCAACTGGAGAAGGACAGTGAAGGCTTCTTGGACAACTTGGCAGCGACTGAGCAAGCGCTATCTGCTGCCTACGATAAACTGAAGTCTCTCTTGGATTCTCATCAAAGTCAGTTAATGGCTGAGCTTAATTCCATTAAGATCAAGCGTTTGAAGGAGATTGAATGCAAGAGGGATGAATTGGAGCGACAGTGCCTGATTGTGGACAGCTTTAAGAAGTACTGCGACTAGATGAAAGAGAAGGGCACAGCGTGTGACATATCTCGCGCTGTCAATGACCTGCACACGAGATCTGCTGAGTTGGGCAAAGCGCAAGAGCAGTACAACCGTCAGCAACTCGACAGAGTTGAACTCACGTTCACTCCTTCACACACAGCGCTCAGCAGCGCGGCTAATTTCATTGGAATGATCGCAAACTGTGGTTGGTGTCTTTTAACTATAATTGTTGTTGAAGTTATCGTACTTTCATAGCAGTGTCAAATATTGCATGTTACACTGTGTAAATAAATCCTTAACTTGCTACTTTTTGGAAACGGATTGACAAGATGGCGCTATTTTCATGATTCTAAAGCTAGTTTTCTTCGGTGAAGTGCATAGAGTGAACCAGGAAAGCTGTTAAATGCAGAGTTTGTCAAAACTCACAAGCAGTGCATATGTTCGGCAAGTGTTTGGAGTTTAAATGGCATACTGCAGCTGGTACACACGTATTCATCAAGAATCAGTCTTAATGTAAAATTATGGATCCAAATGAAGAGGTTTGAAAATTCATGGATCTTGCGATGAATTCGAAGACCTTGAGGGTGACCGAAAAAAAACGAAAAAAGACGTTGTCTAATGTAGAACGATAAGGCTAAAAAGCTGTGAAATTGTGTAACGAGAATGCACTAGATCTAATCGCTGAGATAGATGGGACCGGTTCCTGCTGCAGGAGGACAGTCGGTCGCGACGCAAGCGCGAGTACAAGAGGGCAGCCTCTGCCCTCCCTGATCTCAGAAACTTAAACATTAGCCTATGCTATCTGCCTCCCTTTTCTGTGTGGAAATAAAGCTCATATCCCCCTCCCTGCTCTTGTTAAATAAAATGTTTACCCCTCCCTCCTACTTTTTACAAATTAAACATTTGCCCCCTCTGCATGCCTTCGAATGCGACCAAGGGCCAAAAATGGATAATGACTGCTAAGAATGGTTTCCAAAGTTTCTGTGAGCACCCGCTCCCGCTCATGAGTTCTGGACTGGAAGGTATAGGATGTGCACAGAATGCCAAAGTGCCTGTCACCCCCTGCTAAAATTCCTGCTCCCTGCCCCCCCCCCGCCTCCCCCCGCTGAGAATGATAACGCTGCGGGGCTGGCAATCATCCATCTTTCAAATTCTCTGCGAACTCCTCAACATTTTATGAGAAATGAATTTGTACTAATGTGAGAAATGAAAAGCATTCATTGTAGAACTACTACTCAATGATGTAGGCGAATGGTGGGTTCATATTCTATATTGATGATATTTATGATGCTATAGGCTATACGGCTTTAAGTTTTGTACTATTAGGTCTATTTATTTTTCATTATATAGTTTTTTATTAGTGTTGACTTACTATCGTTATTAATTTGTTGCTCTATTCATTAACTCGTTTATTTTCTATCACATCAATTTGATTATTTCTGTCTAGAATCTCATCATAGGCCTACACTGTTCTCTTCGGCAACACACTGCAATTTAAGAGCTATAATGTGCATCGTTGTGGTTTTTTAGAATCGAGAGCCGAGGAGCTCAACACAAAATTCAAAGTGTTACCAATCATTCAGTTTGCGGGCGGGGTGTGTGGTATAGCACAACTCGGTACAGAGCTGTTTGTGTGTACTGAGAGCAGCGAGCGAGTAGCAGTATACGATCTGAACACTTGCAGTAAGACTCGTCACGTCACCGTGCCTGGTTTGAAGCACTCACTGACTGAGCCTTGCATCGTGTCAGCAGAACAAATGTCTGTACATTAGTGACGAGAGCTCAAATTACATTCACCGGGTGGATCTATCGAAAGCTTCGTGCAGCAAGTGGTCACTAAATACTGATAGACGACACGCCACTGATCCGCGAGGCGTGTCGCTGACAAAGAGCCTTTAATCTGCTTGTCACTCTGCCTCAGTCCATGGAAGAGTACACAACTACTGGCAGTTTCATCAGATCTATCAAACTTGATACCAGCCTAAACAACCCTCGGCATTCTATCGAACTGTCCAGTGGTCAGTTTGTTGTTAGTCACCAGAGTTCGTCAAAATACCGAGTGTGCGTAGTGAACACGACCGGACGCATTGTTCACTCGTACGGCGGACGTCCAGGCTCGTCCACTGGTCAGTTGAATAATCCACACCACCTGGCGGTAGACTCACACGACAATGTGTTTGTCACTGACCGCTTCAACCACAAAGTTCAGGTGTTGAGTTCGACACTGACTCACGTTGATGACGTCAGTAAGCCCGGACATCGACTGTACGGGCCGTGTGCCCTGCGTCTCGATGAACTCAACGGGCGTCTGTTCGTCGGGGAATGGAATTCATCGTCATTTCGTGTGTTTGTTCTATTCGTGTCTCCGCTAGCAGAATCAATCATTCATTAAGGCCTAGTTGTTCTTATAGAAAGTTATTGGAAAGATCCAGCATTGGGTCGATCATCCGATTGGGTCGTGACGTCATTTTTTGTTCTGTGACAATTTAAAACCAAACAACTCTCTGTTGAACAACTACGCCTAAATCTTTAGATGTGTTTGACGCTACGCTTCAGGAGCGCGCACTGAAATATAACATTGTTACAAAACAACACAGATTTTTAGAGAAAACACAAATACTGAACTGTGATATACATTTATACACGGTGTTTGAATGAAAATTGGATCATTCAAAACGTTGTCATAACTCGGTCAACAAATATCAGATTGGTCACCCTAATTTTATGGACGACAACTGCAGCGTTTTAAAAAAAAAAACTTTTCAAAGCAACTTCAGCAAGCTGGTCGGGGGGGGGAAGGGGATTCATAGGCTTTGATTGGCTTAGTTTGTTTTACGATGCCTACTGCAGCATTAACAAAACTTGACTTTTGAATACGGCCTGCGACCTGCGTGCTAGTACAGTGGGAGGGGCGGAGGGAGAGGGGGGGATGGATGCACCCCCTGATTTCACCAACGTAGAAGCGTTCCTGCGCCCACTGCTCAGTTAATGGCCTATAGGCCTGTAGAAAGGCGCCACACGGGCGGTCGTGGTCGTGCCGCGGCAGCAGAGGCGCACACCGGTGTCGACCGACAGTATGAACTGAAGCTGGGCGGAGACCGTGGCGGCCTCAGCAGCATCAGCATGTAAGACCAGATCCGGATCATTTACCTTGGTGGGCGCCCCTGGACAACGAGATGGTGGACGCCCCCCTCCCCGCCCCCCTGTTGTAGTTTATGTTCAATGACTATGCCAGGTATTCAGTGGTGTTCCGTGGGTCCAGGCAAAGGTCGGGCCAGACCATAAAGCTCATGACGCGGAGGGGGTGGGACGGTGCTGACGGACATTTTTCAACCAAAAGCGTGACTGTATAAATTTTAGACTGTATAATGTTTGGTGGGCTTGGGCCGCGGCTCAGCTGTAATTATTGATGACAATGAAAAAAATAAGCTTGAGTTGGTGGACGTCCCTAATTGGCGGACGCTCCTGGGCATGTTGCCCATGTCTAAATTCAGGCAGGTGTAAGACCTTAGTACATGTTCAACAGCTCGGACGGCTCAGTTTGGCTGTTGAGGCTGTGAAAATTAAATTTTTGTGATCAAAAATGTGTGTGCCTCTATTTCTTTGGGGGCGAAGAAATGTATTGAAATGTACAGGAAAAAACGACTTTTGCTCTGTCATTTAGTCACGACCGGGGGGGAGGTGTGTGGTATGTGCCCCTGTGCATTGTTTTTATTGCCTTTTTTAGTTCTGCTTTTTCCTCTTTGATGTCTCTTTGAACAACTATAGAATGTTAATTCTGAAGGTCTTGTATCATTCAAAGGATCGTTTTTCACACTTGATCCATTTGTGAGTGAATTACGTGAAAGAAATTTAACGTGTTTAGGCTATTTTTGAAAAACTGGGTGAACTTCGTTAATTAATCTCGACGCTACGCCCCGCGGTCCGCGAATTTTAGTGGAACGAGTTTATAATTAGTTGGATTTGGTACTTTTTAGCAAAATGGGTGTCCTTTCAGAGTATCAACGAGATCAGCAGCATAATTCTGTGCTCTTGTTATAAAAAACAGAGTGGCAGCACTGTAGTCTGCACATGATTATCAGTCAGGCCGTTGGGCGATAGACTACTGCCAAAAGTAGGCTATTGCGCAATACCGCTGCAGTAGAGCGCAGATAGAGCTTCGCCGGATTCTGAATCTGGAATTAAAGACTGTGGATACATTGCTGAAAATGAAAAATTTACTCAGTGTTTTTTGTCTTTTCGAGCCACACATAAAAACTAACTATATGCCCAAAATTGTCATTTTTGCTGACTAGAATAAAATCACTAGATCGCCGCAATGAGTATCATGCATCCAGACTTAAATATTTTTCAGGCCAGATTTATTTGTCATTTGCTTATATTTCATCAAAAATTTTTAAAACGCAATTACAATTTAATGCTAAATTTTTCCAAAATTATTATCTGATTCGCTATGGTCACTTTCCAACATTGTTTGTTGTGTGTTGTTCGATTTGTCGAAGTTGAACTGAAGGCGGGGCGGCCGACTTTCAGAGATTTTGCCCTCCGAGCAGAATTCGCGAGCAGCTGGAGGAGGGGGGGTCTAGGCGATGTTTTGTTTAATACTTGGTGCATGTATATCTAAATATTCTGTTCTTTGCCCTTAAAGTTAGAATGACAAAAATACATGCTATTTTCTTCCGCCTTCCAACTTTAGTCTAAAAAATGCTTTTCAAACTCAACAATTTGGAGGAGGCAAGGTCAAATTCGATCTCTCTACACGTATCATTTTGTAGGGGGTGCAAACTGATCTTTTACCAAAAAATTACTGTGCTAAATTTAAGGATTACGTTTCCTCGCTAACTTAGACTCCATAATGTCAAAAATAAGCGGCTTGGAATATTCATGCCAGTCTTAACTGCGCTTTTCAGTTTTTTGGGGGCTCTTTTTTACTGAAGGAGAGGTTGGTTTCGAAACCCAACCATAAGTCCTTTTTAAAATTTGAAACTGCGGGGGTCGGGAACTTGCAGCTTAATTTAGGGGCTTCCAATATCCCTCCGCACTCCCGCACCCCCTCCCCCCCCTCCCGGAGTAAATCAAACACCGACGTGTTGCACACCTGGCTTAATAGCAGGGTAAGTATTTTAAGCTCGAGTGTAAAATGTTTATCTACATGTAACTAAGTCCTCGTCAAAATGAGTTCAGAGCTCAATATTAGTACGATAGGCGCGCCAAGGCTAATAGTCATACCATACAGCTTAAGCATTGGAATGTGAAGTGTGAAGTAAAGTCATCGTGTATTCTAAACTTAGACCTCTGTTGCACTGTAAGTGGTTAAACAAGATTTTAAATGCACAGCCATCGTATTTTTGTGTAAGGAATATAATAGGCCTATGTTAGTTAGGAATATATAACGCCTAGAATAACCGAAGCTTATTATAGTCGAAGCTTTTTATAGGCTAACTCAGGTTAGAAATGTTTAACCGTCAGCAGACTGTAATTAAACGTTCTACTATCACATTTGTGTTGGTAAAATCATTAAATGTAGCCTACATGTACACGCAGCGTCGTTTAAGGTAAATGAATCTCTATTTAAAAGCTGCAGTCTTAGCCGATGAGCATGTATGTAAGGGTAAAGCGGCAGGCTCGCAGAAATTCGCTCAAATCCCCAGCAATTATGGCACAATTTCTTAGCTAAAATTGATCAAACAGCATTCGCTTTTCCCTCAGACTTCTTTCATCAATATCTCAAGAAAGTGTTATCCTTGTATGCGCACTAAAATGTTGCATATCTACTTGATTAAAACAACTAATTTTATTAGAAATATTAAAGAAGAAATTTCGAAAATTTATTTCTGAACGATGTTAAATTCTGTTATTGATTCAGTGATGCATATATACACCATCCAATTTACCAAATTTGTGTCGTGCTAAATAGGAATATATAACATATTGTTAAAATAGAGTCTTTTTATGCATCAAAGAGATTAAAATTGAGAAGAAAATAAAATAATTTTCAATGCTGTGGTCCTATTCAAAGCCTGTGGTCTGTAACAGTAATTTGAAGGTGTATGCCTGTTTTATTGTACTTGTATCTTGTCTTAAGCGCAATTATCCTTTACAATGGGCTACGCGTTTCGTGATGATAACTATGAATTTTAAATTAGATATACTGTTTAATGGATGAATGAATAAATGAATGAATGAATGAACGAACGAATAGATGAATGAACGAGCAAACGAACGAACGAATGAATGAATACATTTTTATGTCAAGCACATTCAAAGAAGAAGTTTGACAAACAGTGGCTTGAAATACAGGCATAACAGGCTCTGGGTGTCGACGCACCCAGAGCGATAACGCATACAGACCATTACAACACTTCACAATAATTTCTTATGAGCAGCCGGGCAAAGATAAAAGACTGATGCTATAAAAAAACTACCCGTAAATAATTCGAGTACCGTCAAGTTATTAGCAATGCGACTGCCAAATTGTTAACTATGGTAAAAAGCTATTAAATTTCAAAATTTGGTTGTTGCACGTTTACAGGAAGACCCAAGTGTCCGACATGTGAATGTATACGACATATTCACGATTGTTAAGTTTAGCCTAAGGAAATTCAGCCGCTGTACAATGCATATACAGTCATGTACTGTAACCAACGTCGGCTTACATATATACATGTGAAGCTAGTTGCAGCTTGCCTGCAGGCATCAATATTAGATGCCTGAACGCTAACGGACGCAATACAAACTTCATCTTCATACACGATACAACTATTTTATGAATTTCGTGCGTGGCTGTGATTACAATGCAGGAGAAAGAGCTAACTGAAAGAAATGTACTTCAGGTGCTTTTCGCACTTTTTTGCGGTATTCATATCAATCTTTTTCAATCGCAAACGCTGGATGTTTGGTATTTCATTGGCATTGCACTGGTTGTTGCCTTTGCAATACTTGTAGTATTTGTTATACCGTGCGAGAACGGTAAAGAATGGAAAGAAGTTGCTGTGCCATTTCAACAGATTTTATGTGGTGGGTTTTTTAATGGAATACTGTTTTTGAAGACGGGCGACTTCAGCAAATCGCTGCATAACGTGCACGTCAACATTCAGCCATTAGACGTCGCAAATGACTTATTAATGATACTTCTGGTGGTCGTTGTTGCCATATTGCTCTGCATGACATTGTGCTTCCTTTGTTATGAAGAAGGAAGCGGTATGTCAATTACAATTTCACTAATTGGGTATGTCATACGCTTTGCTCATCAGTTATATTCGCGTGGCCTTCATTTTCCTACTGTGCACATTATAGCAATACTATCAGCCCTGGCATTTCATCGACGCGACTCCGACTACTGCACGTGTGTCGGTCAATCCGAATTACCACACTGGCAGACCTCTGTCAGAGAGCATACCCGTTGTGGCGTTAAGTCCTTTCTAGTCAGCGCTCTCGTGTGTCTAGCAACATGCGGCATCATAACTTGAATGAACAACACCAGTTTTGATTTCATGCATTGCTTTCACTGCTGCGGTGGGTTTACCTGGGTTTTGTTAGCGCTTGGCGGCGTGATGGAATACGTTATGACGGATTTGAGCAACACAAGTTCTGATAACGAAGCACACGCCAGAAAATGCATGAAATTGAATCCGAGTAAGATAATCGTGTCCTTTGTATCGACGTGCTACGCGCTATACCACGCCCTCTATGGAACGCCTACTCAAGCGCTTTTGGACAATCAACTGGGCTACGTCTTTGCATACTCCGTCCTATAGAACTCGCTTTATATTTATCAAAAATTATTCCTAGACTGTAACTAGGCTTAGACGACCTACGAAGCCATGAGGCCAGGAATGAGTCAATGAGGGCACATAAAATGAAGTGTATTCTTGTTGTAATTTAATACCTTGATACAATAGCTTATAGAGATACGTTTAGCGTTATCGTGCTTGTTGACGTAGAGTGATGCAAACGAAAATAGGTCTACAATGTATGCCCGATAAATCAACACTCGTAACATAAGCACTACATAATGCTCTATGAACAGTCGGCTACATATATGTACAGGAATAAGTTTAGTAGAAGTAGTTCTCCAAAAACGACATTAAAAAAACCACTCGGATTTAGAGATAGATAGAAGTAGAATTACTCGTAAAAATGGACGATGGTGGAGTAGGCCTACTCCTTTTTGAAAGCCATAGGAGTGCACTACTCCTGTTTTATAAGCAGCAGGCGTGACGCTATTCCTATTTTGCAAGGGCTAAACTGAACTCTGTGTATGTATAATAAGCCTATTTAACAACGGATAAGCCAATCATTTAATGCAGGTGCCTCTTTTGTGTTAGCATTGAAGATTGATTTTCTGGAACGGCGCTGGTAATTTCTGAAATGCTTTTGCTACACGTGTGTTATTTATGCTTTTCGGCCGTGAGATCATGGATGAATAAAGTTCCTTACTAATGATATTTAACGCTTTCAGCGTTCATTCTAGCAGTTTTTTGTCTTGTCTAATCACAGTACTAGATTTGATTTCATGTTTTGCTTGGCATTAATGCTGCCTTGATTTTTGCTGCAGTTTTATTCGTGCTTTGCTAAGTACAAGTAGTCAGGCACTCAGATTCTTACGCATTCAGATATGGAGCCATGTAAATACAATATAGCATATTAGAAAGCAAAAATAGCTTAATTAACGGCTGACGCGATGGCGACAAATTAAGCCAAATGACAGAGGGTTTATCTTAGTAGATGTATCACGCCTAAGGCATGGTTTTATGAAATGTCTACGCAAAGTGTGAAATGCGCAAGCGTAGTTATTATGCCTTACGCACTGCGCATTAAAGCCAATGAACAATTAAGGCGTAGGCCTACGCACTTTTCAAGACTTTGTTTACCTTTGTTTATCTTTGTTTATCTTGTCGCCGCCCGAGGCCCCCTCTCCCCGACCCCGCTGAAGGCTCAAATGGGGAAAAAATCGACTTGGTGGCGAAACGGCTGCCAAAGCAAGATCATGCAAGATAGCAGTTTCGTGGATTACTCTCGCGGATTTAGTATTGAATTTCGTCAGCACCCCCCCCCCCCCTCCCGCTCACGATTTTTGATCGGAGGGAATGTTGTCGTCCCCCAGATAAAGTAAATAAAGTGTACAGCCGGTCATTTATTTTGGTTAATAAAATGAGTTAATTCAAATTGACTGTGAATCAGTTTATAGTTTAACAATTTGTAACAAATAGCGACTTTTGAGATGATTCTGAGTTGATGTTTTTGTGATGATAACACATGTTATGTACTCTCTCTACATGGGAGAACGAAATAACATTTATTATCTAGATAAAATTTTATTTATAATAATATAATATAACAATCACAAACTGACATCCCTCCAGGTAAGTATAGGGCCTATTAGTATAGCCTACTGTGCTCAAGAGACGAGATTAATAGACCAGACGATAGGAGCGCAGGGGTAGCTAGATTCAAATGACACGTATGGATAAGCCAAGTGAAGCTAAGTCATCAGCGCTCGACTGCGTGCAAGCAAGTGATGCTGAACAATAATTACACTTGGTATATTTCACTCTGTCTTGTGCGAATAAAATCCATAATAAGGTATAGTATCTACATTTCTAAGACTTTGACAATCGCAGCGCAAAGTTTTAACGACGCTATGAGCATTGGGCGTAAAAACATTTTGCTGTTAAACGAAGAAATGCACTACTTTATGTGGGCGAAGAATTCGTTGATAGGCCTATGGCTGTTTTGCACATTGGCGTCGGTACTTTTTTCTAGGGCGCAGCGCGCCTTAAGATAGAGAACGGCTGGATACACAGCGAAGCACACAGAGCGCGCGTCTTCTTCTATTTGACGCAAATGCGTACAGTGAACGCAATCCAAGCAGCGCTTGGAGTTCTTCGTCGTAAACTGCTGCCCACTGCGTCGTCAGCAACACTGGGAATGTAAGCTCAACAAACGAGTGATTCTTAAAAGAACGCTGGTACATGTCAATCACCTCGTTGCACGTCTCAAGCGCTGCCTTGAGATTGCGTTGAGTGTAGTAGAGATTGGCTGGATACGTCTTGGCGATGAATCACGACACATTCACCGACGGACTGAGTCCTTGTAACTGTCGATATATGACAAAGCTATTGCCGCAATCCGGTGACTGTCAGTATAAGCGAATGTTGATGCCATCTCTTAATTCAACGCCATGCAACATTTGATAGACAATTAACGATGCCGTGTAAGAAAAGTGAATAGTTGCTCAAACGTAGACATATCATAGTTATCCTGGTAATGATATATTGAATGCAGAAAAACTTTGGATATTTTTCTTTCATGAATCGATTCTGCAATCGATCAGAAATTCAAAACGAGTTTCTCTACAGCAGGTGCAAGGGTAAATTTATGTACCGCTCGATCGACGGCATGTTGAACGAACAAGTTGCTGATCAGAGCAAAAACTGTTGTGCTGATGCCACAAAGAGTACGGTGTGTAGACTGATGCAGACTTGTGGCGGCACTAAAGTATTCTTCCGCTCGATGCATACATTGCGCTCTCGCTGCGTCACGGAAGACTGCCTCTCTGTGACACGTGAGTCCCCGGTAAACATTCGCAAGTTCTTGAAGTAAGGATGTCTGCAAGTGGTGGGAATAATCGGTTGAACCAACATTATAACAGATGTCGTTGTAATTATGGATCCGATCTAAAACAATCACGCTCTTGTGAATCCCAAGTCAATGCTTCCGCTCTCTGAAATCCATGGATCTCATACAACTCACCGACAATGTACACCTCTTTTACTTTAGCAAGAATGTTAGAAAGTTCAGAAATGCGACAAATTTCGGCGACATCTCTAGTGACATTTGTGTCTGCCAAGTGATCCATCATGTTGTTGGCAAGTGTAAAGTTGGTGTAAAGTAGTTCGATGTTAATCGCTCAGCCATTTCTATTAGTAGTTGCAACGACCGAAAGAATTATGGGTTGGACATTCGTTGGTATAATCGATACGATGACACCAATAAATGTCCAGCCCAGAATTCATTCGGTCGTTGCTCACAAGCCCACAGCATCAACGTTTTGAAGTAATACGCGCACAAAGCGGCTTCTTTGTTATATTTAGTTGCATCTTGCATAATTGTTTTACAAATTAGTCTGACAACAATAGTGTATCAAGAGAGTGAGCACGTCCAGCTGCGAAAGATGAGCAATTCAGCCTTCGAGAACGAAAATCTCCATTCGTTCTTGTTTCCTGTGTTACGACTGAGCTTGTGCGCTACGCATACAAAGTCGCACCCGTATCTGTCATAGCTTCAAAAACACCTCTATTTAATTCTTATATTTAAATAAAAGTTAAAATGATAAATTGTAATGGTAGAGTATAGCCTAAAGTTTCACATGAGCTTTGCAACTAAGCATTTATACAGACTGTACTTTGGTATTGATAAATTAAAGGCCAGTGGCTAGGGGAAGTTTACTTGCAACAGATACAGCGCTGCCTAGCCGCTGTAGTATAAAAACTGGGTGCAGCCTTGCTGCGGAGTTCACACCTTACGCTGATTCTGACTTGAAGCTCACACACAGCGAGAATTTCAAGGACTGCCGCGAGCGCGGCCGCGCTGCGGCGCAAGGCCGCGCGTGTGTTCTGGGATATCAAAGTTTAACTGTTCTGTAGTTTGATGGTTTAATGGTTTGATGACAGATTTGGGCGGACAGGCGTGACGGCGGGTTTGCGTGATCCACTCGGACGCTTCAAAGGCCAGTAAGGGCAGTGCACGGCAGCGACCATGTCTTCCAGCGGTGTTGACCATTGAAAAATAATATTTTTGTTACATTTAAATTTATTTTTCAAGTACACTATATTTGAAAGCGAGTAGCAGCGCCATGGGTACTAGTGTAATGCATGCTATCACTGTCGCTTATCCCGATAAAATAGTTGTGTTCTTTTCCGATAATCTGTGATATGAGTCCCGCACAACCGGGGTGCACACCTTCGCAGCAAATTCGTAATACTGTACTTTTCCGACGTATACGCCAGGAACAGGCTTGTCTATTGGAATGACGTACATTTAGACTAAATGATGCATGATATCGTTGTCTTCTGCATCGAACTTCAAGTCGCATGCCTCCTTGCTTATTCCGTCGCCCTCTATTTCCACCGCACTGCCCGTTCTATAGTATCTCTGTGATTTAAGCTGTCCATGAAAAACGAGCTGGTTGACAGAATTGCTGCAGCAACCAGCTTGTCTGCAGCAACAGCGTCCTTCTCCTTCTCTGCGCAGTAGTTGATCTGCTCATCACAGCCTGGGTGCGCAGTGGCTTGCACGCACTCCTGTGTTCATCGCCTCATAGCCTGGGCGCGCTACTAGTGGCCCGCACGCACTCGTGGATAACGATCTGTTGCTTTGGATGATATTCCTGAACGCCGTCCATCACTGCCCTGCATGGCACACACACTTTCAACACTAGTTGCCTCTGTGGGCATTGTTTTCCTTAAGCTTCTCTGCAGGCATAACTACACTATACCAAACGCGGGGCAAATGAGGGTGCAGGCATGTGTGCAGGGAGGGGGGGGGCTAGTTAACACCGACAAAACGCTGTTTGACGTAGTTGTTGTGCTTGACCTCATTAGCACAAAAACTTACATCCAACCACTACGATGTAGTTTAGGCACAAGCGACTCATTTAATAGACCCAACGCTGCATCTCAGGCTAGATTGGTAAATTCACGAGCGTGAAGGGCTAGAAACACAAAGTGTTATTATAGCGTTGCCAGATATGTCGTGAACGATTTTAAAGTAGAAAATAAAAGACTAGTACGCCTTATGAAGAATGAGACTACGTAGGCCTATAATAAGTAAAGAAAAGAAAGGACGTTTAAGGAGAAATTGACTAATCGATTGACTATAAAACTGAGTCGGCTACCGACACCACACAGCAAAATCGACTGTAGTTGAAGCAAAAATAAACTTTCACTGCAGCATTATGTCACTGCATGACATAATTATTGACTTGAGAAATAGGAATGTCAGAAAGGCGAAAATTTAAACGTAGTCGGAAAGCGAACCAACTTCCTGCATGCTGTGCGGCAATACGACTCTCAAGCATGTAAGCTTAAACCGAGGTGTCTGAAGCAAGCACGAGTTACCACGTATCCACGTACATGTAACCAGCGTTGTAGTTATCACAGAGCATCAAGGCGGCCCCACTCGAGGTAACAAGGGGAGCCCGGCTGAAGAAGTCACGACCGCGGGGGAAGGGGGGGGGGAGGGGAAAGGTGGAGGTGCTAGCATATACTTTTTCCCTTACATGACCAACTTCATTCATATTGGAAGAACTTAAGCCATTCTTCAAATCCTTGTTCATTTTCAGGCCATTTTTTGTGTTTTTTTATTTATCTCTTTTTATCCCATTCTTAACAGTGTTTGTTCATTTTTCATAACGAGGGGGACCCGGCTCTCCCTGAAAAAGTAGCAAGGGGGTCCTTTTGGGGCCCCCCCCGGTCCCTTTTTTGAAGAGGTAATAAGGGAGGCCGAGACAGGGTAACAAGGGGGGCCGAGCCAGGTAACCCGGTCCCCCCGAGCCCTCCTGTAACCACAACACTGCATGGAACTGATGCGTGAAAGCCTGGAATAGTCAACTGTACGAAATAAAACAAAGATATTGACCGACCAACACTGTTGCGTCTGGCGTGGAGTTTTTTTTTTACTACTCTAAGCTCCGAATTTCCAGATGTCGCCGATAGTGTGTCAGGGAGAAGTTTGTTGAAGAATTTTGCGTTAATTAGTGGGGTTCAAGATTTTAGCCTTGCTAATTTATTTTTTCATATAGATGTTTTAAAAGTTGGCCAATATAATTACATGTGAATTGTGCACATGCATATATGCCAGCATCAAATACGTTAATGCATGTTGCAGATAAATAAAGACAGCTCAAATAAAGCAATAATCCGACTGCATGACGGTTGAATCTTTTGCGTCCTGCAGGCGTCTTGGTCGTTGACTCGTCAACAGCAGCGCTGGTGAGGCGACTGAGTGAGTCTGGACTATGCTGTTTACTTCAGGCAGAATCGTTCTACTTTCGGACGATAAACAAATAGGCCTATATAATGTAGATAGGCCTGACTGCAGTGTTAAGGTGTGCTCACCCAGTGACCCTCCGCGATGTAATCCCGTCCTAAGTAACACGGGAGCCGCTTCACAATTGACAATTTCAAGAGAGGAGCACAAAACACCCAGCAAAAACCACTTCAGCAACAACTATAAAAACTAGGCCTACCTCTGGATTCGATATGAGCCTGATTGGGGATCATTCACATATTAGATAACGCTTTAGGGTGTATAGGTGGGCAACGATTTGCTATAATCCGTTATAACCGGTGCCATCCACCGCGTATAACTCACCCCCTACGCTTACGTAGGGGGGAGAAACGTTCTTTAGCCTAACATTTGAAAGAAAAAGATTGACCTGAAATGTTCAACAAATTCCGTTAGAAAACAGTTTGTAAGAAAACAATTATTTTATTTTATTATAATTAAAAGGATAATCTTATGATTAAGGATGATCACGAAGATGAACTGTCGCGACATAGACACTTGACAATTTTTGTCACTGGGAGTGGGTAGGAGTCAGCCTCAGCTAACTGTTATAAGCGCTCGAAGGGGTTTTGATAAAAGCGTAATTTATGATAATTTAAAATCGGTAATTTACGGTAATTCATTTTAAATTACGGTAGTTTATATGAAATTACCGATTTGGTATTTTATCCTTATTTTTATTTTTTCTAAAACGTAGATTTTGGCAAAAAATGCACTTGAAATTTATCTCATGACAGCAACCTGGAGAGTTTCGTTGAAGGCATCGTCGTTTTTGACGGAAAGTACCTCTATATAGAATCCTAGCACGATTTGGAAATTTTATTTAATATTTTGAATCGTTCGGCAATTTGCTTTAACAGGAATTTTTGTAGTTAGATTACCATAGTTTACCATAGTTTACCGGTAATTTAAGAATAGGTTACCGGTAATCTAAATATCTTAAGTTTACTGGTAATTTTCTAACGCTGATTGTTATATAACATTTCGGGGTGGTCAGGCAAGATGTTCTTAAGTGTTTTAGGAAGCTGGTGGCTGGGGTATTGAAGACATTATGTGGCGTTATATAATATGTGAATGATTCCTTGGCACTTACATGTACAACAGACTAGGACAGACTACGTAATGCAATAGACTACATTGTAGGCTATTTAAGGCAGAAACTAACATTTAAAGTTGGTTGGGACAATGTTGATCTCTTGAGAATTGAGTGCGCGATACGCATGAACAATACACATCATGACTCCAGTCAGGAGCGCAATCAAGGGGGGGGGCTGGGAGCGGGCTCAAGCCCACCGCAGCCCAAATTCGTTGAGTCATGGAATTCGTCGAGATCCGACGAGATTTAAATTTGTTGGGGGCGTGATGGGGGGCATAGCGGTCCAGCTAGGTCGTTCGAGTGATAATGATAACAGATTAGCATAGCAAATCAATCCATTCAGTAGCATACATGTGCATAATATATTTAATTTATATGGAACACGTTAGGTTAGTCTGGGGCCCTTTTAGTCACGCATGAGATATGCTGCGATTTCATTTGAGGGCATCAGTGCATCAGTATGTATATCAGCCAAGCTCTACAGAGTCCCAAGTTCAATCTGCTAGGTGCGCAGCAACATCTGGATCTTCTATCTACATAGTTGAATCTTTTGAGAACAGATGAAGTATGCAACAAACTGGTAACTGCTGCAGAGTGCCCAGAATCTTCCGCACTGTCAGCATCAACTTTATCGGCACCCTTGCCACCCAGTGAACCCACCGTTGTTATCGAAGAGAAACGAAGACCACAAAGAAAACGTTGCCTCCCTGCCGACCTCAACGACTCTGACGCCGTGCATGTTAGGCCGATATGGTCGCAAAGCAAACGCAGTGGCGCAATCCTTCACAGACACGAGTACCATGCGCTCATCGGCCATATCGAGCAACAAACAGCCAGTCAATTCGACAATGCTGCTCTGTCTGCACAAGCGTCTCTTCAGCGCGATCACATGAAATCATTCATTGCAGAGTTCTGCACGCTTCACGGCAGATATATTGAGTCAGTTGAGCGACAGCTCGAGCTCACATCCAGAAGCCTGTTCTCAGAGGCCGGGCTCTGGGGCCGTCAGTCTAATTGCGACTTGCTGGCACGAGCTAGTCGCACGCCGCTCGAGCTACGATTCTCTGCAGCCTAACCAGCCTAGTCACCATAATTGCGAACAGTGGCGCAAACTTTGACTGGCTAGCTGGCGAGAGCATATTTCAAAGCCGTTGTTTGGAGTAATAGCACAATTCTGCTGTCTCGTTCGTCATCCCAAAATTCAAAATGCGGTTTAACGTAGGTTAACGTAGTAGTTAACGTAGTTAACGTAACGTTAATTTTATTTTACATTATACTACTAAATGCTACTTCATTAGTGTGTTTAAATCGTATTTTTTGTCGCTTTTGCAATCGAAGTTACTACCATGTCAATTAGTCAGTCGCGTGAACTACTTCCATCGCGTATGAATATTGATCGCCAATGAGTTGTTTGCTAAACATCGCAGCCGTTAACTAAAGAGTACTCATTTGAACTTCGCTTTACTTATTCAAATAAAAAATGTCGTGAACGGGGATCACGGCGCTTGCTACTTTTGAACCTCCCCGTTACAAATATCCTCAATTTTAGCCATATTTATCGCTATTCAGCTGCGTCGACACAGCTTTACGTTGCTCTATCTAAGACGACGCTTTCAACTCTCGCGCCATGCCTACTTTAGATGCTGCTAGTTTGGTTACCAGCTACTTGCGCCACTGGCTCGCGCGAGGTCGACTTTTGCTCGTTTGACTTTAAAATAGCTCGAGCGAGGGAGTCGCGACTATGGTGACTACGGCCCCAGAACTACAACTGAAGTATTTGTTCTGTGCCACTGCAATGAAACCTGAGCTTCACTACGTGACCGATGTTGATCTAGTATTACCTGTGACGTCATCTAATGCCGAAAGGGCATTCTCTAGACTTCGCCTCATAAAACATCAGATACGCACAACGATGTCAACTGCGCTCTATAGCAGAGTCTTTTACGAATGCCCCCAAGCGAATTATTCCCCTTGCTTATTTCATTCGACAACATACTGCGACTGCTTGTCAAAAGGGAATTAGCCCTCTAGGCTACGTGACTAGAATATGAAGGATGATAGGTTCATAAGAGAATTTTAGTGCCATAGGCCTAGGCCTAGTCAGAACTTCAGAAGTCTTACTCTCAGATGTAGGGATTTGAGAAAGTAAGTCATTGCGTGCTAATGCCTCTACTTGCCTACTAGATTAAATCGACTGGCGGGCTTGATTCCCCCCCCCCCGTTCATTTTTTTCCCGGTTGCGCTCCTGATCTTCGTAGATATTACACATATTGCATACGGATGAAGTGCTTTCGACCACACGTCGCGGCTTGAGAGCCTTGAGACATATTCGCGATCTGACAATTTGATATTAAAAGGATTACCAGAAAAACATACGCAGAACGGACTTCGGGCAACTCGGGCGACGCCTCAGATCCTCCAAGCCACCCCTCTGTCGGAAAGATTGTAATCGAATTCTGTCGCCATGCTCTCAAGGTTAACGTCTCACCCCTAAACATTTCTTTGCCCACGGTATGAAGGCCGGTACCCACGACAAAACCAGACTGGTCATTGTTCGTTTCACGAACCGGCGCACACGCGACAACGTTCTGCACGCTAAGAAATCGCTCACGAATGAGAATCTATCGAACCCCGTCTACATCACCGAGCAGCTCACGAAGGCGGCCGACGCCCTCTAAGCGACTTAGTCTAGTCTAAGCGAGAAGAAATTATTTTCCGCGTGAACACGCAATGGACTGGTGTTTGTCAAGTTTGGCTCGGACGCGGGAGAGAACTCCTGTGAAGAATCTGCAGGACCTAAATATTCCCCGTTAGTGATATTTGGGTGAATCTCAAGTCCGCTGTCAAGTATCCTCATTCTTCTTTTTATCTTTAGTGTCAGAAAATTGAGATCTAGACCCAGATCAAAATTTTTTCAGTATCGTAACCGATGCGCAAACAGCTATTTGATCAAAGAAAAATTGCATGGTTTTTTCCATTTTCAAAGTGAGCACGGTTTCATTGTTTTACATGTTAACTGCCGAAGTCTGAACAAAAATGTCAGTACATTACAAAATCTGCTTAGTTCAGTGTCCGATAAGCTCTCTGTGATTGCTGCGATGGAAACATCACTTACTGAATTGTCTGAGGATACGTTCGAACTCAGTGGTTATAATTTTGTTTCAAGATGTCGCAAAAACGAAATAGGAGGTGGTGTTGGTCTTTATGTTGATAGTCATTTTGCATACCATATTGGCACTGATGTTTCTGTTATTGCATTGAATGTGTTTTTGTTAAGATCGAGCAGAAGAGTTCAAACAATATATTGGTTGGTTGTATCTATCGTCCGCCAAATACGGGCATATCCCTTTTTAATTCAGAAATGTTGATGGTTTTGAATAAAATTGTTAGTAGGAAACCTAGGCCCACTTGCTTCGGTTACTTGCTGGCAATTTTAATCTAAATTATTAAAATCTGAAGCACCAACAGGTGAATTCTGGAATTGTCTTACATCAAATTCCTTTATTCCAACGATATTTTTCCCACTAGAATTACGGCTACGTCGTCAACCCTGATTGATAATATATTTTTCACAGCATTTTATACAAATATAATAGAGCAATTGTTTACCGTGACATATCCGATCACTTCATTGCGGCAATCCACATCAGCATGAAACTTGCCAAAAAATAGCCTGCCTTGGAATATAAAAAACTTTTTATTTGACCCAAAAAATGTGGCGTTTAAATGCAAGCTCAGCAATATAGATTGGTGCCAAGTGTATGATGAAAAAAAAGTTTAGATCCGTCAAGTTGTTATTCACTTTTTCGTAAAACCTTCTCAGAAATTTGTGAAGAAAACTTCCCCTACAAATTTATAAGTTAGCCAATGCTAACTTTTCTCGCAATAGTTGAATTACTAAAAGTCTGATTAAATCCTGCAAACGTAAATCCACATTATACAAAAAGTTCAAAAATATTCCGACGGCTAATAGAAAAAATACACCTGTTATCGTAATAGGCTTAAAGCACTTGTAAGAAAAGCAGAGGTTAGCTACTACAAAATCAGTTGAACTCTTTTGCTGGGCACTTGTAAGAAAAGCAGAGGTTAGCTACTACAAAAATAAGTTGAACTCTTTTGCTGGGCACTTGTAAGAAAAGCAGAGGTTAGCTACTACAAAAATCAGTTGAACTCTTTTGCTGGGCACTTGTAAGAAAAGCAGAGGTTAGCTACTACAAAAATAAGTTGAACTCTT
>JAQIWG010001489.1:0-24314 GCA_034695025.1 Chamaedrilus cognettii
TGTTTTTCCATCTCCGTTTGCATGACATATTTTTGGTGCGTTAAAAGTGCAATATACATACATACATACATACATACTAACCCAACCCATATCATCGATACATTTATACAACAAGGGTTGTAGATAAACTCAGATAATGTGATGCCAAACTTTACTGACATTATATAAAGGCTCAACCAACCGCACAGAAGAAACCATTTAATACATGCATGCAATGCATTCTGCAATCTGGAGCTTGAAGATTACAATGTTTGTTTTTTGCAACACTATATGCAACAATGGATGCAATAGAAAATGTAGAAATCATCATTATGATTTTGTATTAAATGACACAAATCGAGGTAGATATCATAAATACGCTAGAACTTGCGCGATTTTACATGATAGACGTATAAAAATACCAAATGAAACTTCTCAAAGACAATTGTTCAAAACGTGCACTGCTAGATTCAGGAACTGTCATCATCATCATCATCATTTCTGATTTCTCGTCCATTTTTCCGTGCTAGCACAGGTCGGGTCGAAACTTGCAGCCACGGACACTCCTGTGTATTTGATGCGATCGGTGATCCAAGGCACGCAAAAAGAGTAGAGTAGCCTAAGGGCCGATTTTACCAACACGGATTTAATGATACTTCAGTATTTAGCCCGTGCAAAGTGGTGGGTTAAATCCTGAACCACCATTAAATCCGTGTTGGAAAAACCGGCCCTTAAATACTACATGTATTGTTTTATATAGAAGCGAATGACTTCTACAACGTCTACCGCAATTTTGAATATGTCAGAATGGCAATAGTCGATCACGTGCGGATGAAAAGCCGCTGCAGACAATGTGCAGTTGTGCACTAATCACACCAATTTTAGTGAAACGAGGCGCGGCCGCCGGGCTATCGGTGTATTTGTTTCGTACTCATGACTGTAATAATTATATTTGTTTAAAAGTTCTGGATTAGGTTATCGTCAGATTAGGGTCTATTTTGAGTAGGTTTATGGTTACATTCGAAGTTCTTAGGTATGATCTAGGGTCGCGTTTCACCCGGCCTCGTTTCATTTAAATTGGAGGGCTCGAGAGCGGTGTGTGAAACGAAAAATAGACTGTCAGCAGCGGCTTGTCACGTTGCGTGTCACAGGTCTAACGTTCGTCTTACAGACCACCTAGTGCAACAGTCACAGTACTGTTATTTAAGATATAAGTTTTAGACTGTACGTAGCATATGATAGTTTAGTTCACATAGTGGTCATTTAATTCACATAAATGAAAATTATTACTCACAAACAGCGTACTTGGTCCCACAGTGACAAGTGCCAGAACCCACAATCCCACAGTGCCAGTTCTTCTTACCAAAAGTGCCCCGCTTCGCACTCGCATTCGCTGCCCGGCTCCAATCGAGCGAGTCGGACTTTTTACCCATTGAAAGTTTGAGAATAGGTTGAGGTCATTTCGTCCCCAATGCCTCCAATCATTCGCTTTACCCGATAAACCTGCAACAGATAAGCTCCAGCTATCCCGGGGGAAACTTCGACGGGAACCATTTAGGCTACTAGATGGTTCGATCGTTCGATTTGTCATTCGAATTGTTTGAATTATAGCACTAGAACAATCAGAGCAACATGACAGACAAGCGCACAGGCGACACGAACAACACACCAGTTCGAACATACTCAAGCGATATAGAGGGGTTGCAACTACGCAGTCACTATAATTGCAGACAGGTAAAAGTTCAACAAATTACAAATTACTAAATTTCTAATTACTGTTCAAATTACAAACTTTTTCATGCATCCGCATCTAGCCTACCTCCGGTGACAGCATCATTCGTGACCTCTCTTAGGCTGCAATTTTAACAATGCAGATCGGGGACCTGTTTCTCAAAGCATCTTAGGCGATTTCTAGTCTTAAGAAGTTCTTAAGAAAATATGATGAAAATCTTATTGTTTGATATTGGAAACTCCGCACCGTCACGCCCGATAAATCAAATGATGACGTCACGGCGGTCGGAGAATGGATTAATTTTTGGCAAATTTAACATTGGAATAAGTTTAGGCTTAAAGTTAGGGAAGCTTTGAGAAATAGGCCTAAGGTCGCTATTATGCAAAATCGGAGACCGTGTTCTGGTTTCACACTTTTTATTAGGCTCTATCAACCATTAACCGATACAGTTTGTTTTATGACTGCAAGATAGTCTTCTGACAGTTAGTCACCATTCCTAACAAATCCATATCGGTACTAAAAATTATACTTATGAAATGACATCACTTTAACTGTTCAGACCAATACAAACTACATCCTGGTCTAAGGCATCGAGATGGTTAATTCAAAACGTGCGTTAAAAAATTCAAACAAAATCAAAATCAGTAACAAAAAATTAACTTAACAAAATCCTTTACATTATATAAAATAATATATCATTTAATATTTACAGTGCACACTTTGCTGGCGACTTTCAAAAACTAAGAATTAAAGCTTAAGATTGCATTTGCTAATTATCCCGACTAGAAAAGAATGAAGTCATCAAATCAGATCGGTACCTTTTCATTGGCAGATCTCGTTTCACATTTTTCTTCACGTATAGTAATAATAATAATCATCATCATTATCGTTTTGACACCCATAGCCTACTAACATGCTACAGGCCAGCCTGCAACGCCATGTCCATGTTAACACACGTTAGACGTTTACAAAGGGGCTGGGTTTTTAAGACCGGATTCCCTTCCTGTCGCCAACCAGAATAATGAACATATCCTGAACGATGATTATTAGCTAGCGACGCCAGGCTGGTTAACAGCGTTGCTGAAGGCCTCTAACGCATGGTTCCATAGTTGTCGGTGTCGGTCGGGACTCGAATCCAGATCTCTGGATTTTCAGTAAGACGCCTCAAACACTATACCACAACGCCTCGCCGGGCTGTAGGCTTAGTGGTTAATTATCTCCATGTGATACAATGAATCATGATAATATATATATATAATTTTACTGGCTTTGGGCTTTATGTTCTCAAGGACGACCCCGATTCAGCTGCAGGCTAGTATATAGAACGAAGTTGACACACAATACTACATAAATCTTTAAGCAGGATAGGGTTTATTTGTATTGTATTAGGAAAAATGAGCTGAAACACAGACTCATCGTTTGCCTTAATTTAAAGTTGCCTGAATTTCATGAGAGAAGGCTGTGCATTTTTTGTATTTTCTTCTGTTCTTATCGTATATTTTTTAACATTAAAGCCCTTGGAGTTTGCCTGTATTTATTGATAAGTGAACTACATTTTTTGTATTTTCTTTTGCTTTTACCGATGTACTTCGTGAGCATTTTCCCTCAGAAAACAGAGCCCAGGAAACATCATGCAATGGTTACCTGACGATTAAATGTTTCTAATTAAAACAATAAAACACATTTTACGATGACAAATGCACAAAAAGTTTCACATTAAACACATCTCTCAACGCTCCAACCTAACCATAACCCTAAGATTTATCTGCTCCTAACTCCAAAGTCTCATCGCTGTCTGCAGTTTTGTTCTCGCTGGCCTTTTTGCCAGAATTCGTCCACCGACTCATGCCCCCCGGCCAGGACTCGATGTCCTCGATGGTGTCCGGCAGGGGGCGGTTGAGGGTCTCTGGGAGCAACAGGGCCAGGACCCCCGTCACGAGGGCCGTCACCGTGAACACCGCGTCTGATATCCAATCGTTTGTCTTGCCCTGGGCATAGAAACGTGTACCATCTTTCAGTTTGGCAAACAATCAATACCGGGTCACTCAATACTGTAAAACATGAAATTTCCGCGTGCATGTAATTTTTGTGAATTTTAGCGAATCGGGAAAACTCAAGAAAATTACATGCAGCAAATATAGGCCTAAAGCTGCAGAAGCTACTATAACGGTAAGTCCTCAAAAACGCAAAAAATATGTGCAGTGAAATTTCTCAGAGGCAAAACCACGAAAATAACATTCAGCACAAATTTCATGTTTTACAGTATACTTTGCAGTTTACACAAGTCAAGTCAAAATTTATTGGCCAGAGACAGCCTACCAGCAATAAATAATAACAATATCCAAATGCTAACTTATAACTACACATAAATTAATTGCTGGCGCACATATCCTGGCAGGTTAACAGTGTCAAGTTAACTACAGACTAACGCAGCATTCGAAAAATCTTTGTGCAAAATCTTCACATCTAGATCAAAGAAATTAATTAAATGGCTTATACAATAGGCAATAGGATTTTTACGGCAAGATGCAATAATTTTCCGACCAAAGACATTTTTAAAAGCTTGTCGCCTCTATAATTCAGCTAATCAAAATTTACTTAAAAGCTGACTCACACATTGATAGCCAATATTTGAAAATCAATGATTTGAAATCCATACTTCATAAATAATTATGAAACAAACAGATACAATAACCACTGCATCTATCAATTGTAGAGATTTTTCAAAATGTTGTAAATTATATCAATGACAAACAGCTTACAATGTAGGCGAAGAATGGCGCGATCATGCCCCCCACTCGACCGCACACCGATGCCATACCAAAACCAAAGTTTCTGTACATACAAGGATTCACGTTATCCTAAAGTAAGTCGTATTCTCTCATTCAATACACAAGAACAATTTTGTTGTTGTTGTTGCGTTAGCCCCTTGCGGGGAATCCCCTTGCGGGGAGAAGGTGATGCCCCATTTCACCAGTTGATGGTCGCTGGTGGTGGTTCCACCGTATCTCGTAGGCATCGTAGAAACACTTGTAGCTGACGAATTTAAACCACCCTTGCCAGAGGGTGCACGAAGTGACTCTAAATCTTCGCCGCGGCCTGGATTCGAACCGACAACTGCTGCACTCGTAATCCAAGACCGCGACTTAGATCACTCGGCCTCAACGCTTCGTCCTGCCCTATGGTGGCAGCACGGGCAGGGCTGCCGGGCACAGTTCAATGTCATGTCTGGGAACAATTTTGCAATCTTAATGAATAGTCTATTTACATTGATCATCATGAATGTAATTATAAATTGTTGTTCGTTAAGGATTAGGTTGTCTGAACTTATACCAGCAATAAATTCACACTGTTATAAATACAGCAGGAGAAATATAACACAGAATAATTAGTATATTTATATTAAAAAAAATATATTAAAAAAAATGTTTGTATGCTATACAATTGAAATGCTATGCTAGTTGGAGTCACTTAGAAAGAGTAAAAACAGAACTTAGAAGTTTGATTAGCTGACTGATGATGATTTTTGGATAAGTCAGTTGAGAGAAACAATGTGGCTTAATTTAACAAGTTAACGTTGCATTGGCTTGCTAATCTTTAGGTAGACTATCTATCTTAGGTAGCCTTTAGTAGCCAGTTTCCAGGGAGGCAAACATATAATTATCATTAAAAGATTCTTCATAATGACCTCATAATTTTGCTACAATAGTCATTGCATAAATTTCATTATTACATTAATTCAGCACATTGACACAATAAATTGACATTTATACATTTAACACTAAACTACACCCATACATAGTTTGCTAGAAAATACATTCCTTGAGAGTGTAGTCTTAATTGTTTATGATGTTCTGCTGGTATATTCCTTGGTAGAGCCTATAACATTTACACATCACTCAGTCTAATACACAATCATGTAAGCCACGGTATGAAAAAAGGTACGAAAAAAATAATAAATAAATTGTTTGTATGCTATACAATTGGAATGTTATGCTAGTTTGAGTCAGCTCAGTAAGAGTAAAAACAGAACTTAGAAGTTTAGAAGTTCAAATTACATAGAAATCGTTGAATTGGCACTTAATTTACCTCAGGTTCGTGGGATAGATTTCTGGAGCATAGAGCACCACTGTTCCAAACGCGGCCGTCATGCTGAATTTCCCGATCATCGTGAGTGTAATGATAACAGGGGCCAAGCTGGTCCCGCTTGCTGGAATCAGAAAAAGCATGAGAATTAATCGATAAAGGATAGGTTACTTACTTCAGATATAAACGCTTTCAATTTCCGAAAGAAACTGTCACTCACCAATGCAATCCGATCAATCTAAACGCTGCTGCTTTTAGATTCCTTTTGATGTTGAATGGTACAGAGTAATTATTAGAAGTGAATTTCAGACATTTAAAGCCATTTTCGTGCTGTTTTTGTTTCATGCATTTTTGGATAACAAAGTACTTTTAACTTCTACTACTTTTGTCCGATTCTGAACGAAACTTGTTATATAAGAATGACAGCCGACAAATGTGAAATTGGTAGCAATGAATCTCATAACTACTTTCTATAAGTTGTCTATTATTTTGTGATGCATGTCTTATTTTTATCTTACTCATATCGACCATGATATTGCATGTTTTATGTTTTACATACCACCCTTGAGCATTTAAAAAGGCTATTTACGAGGTATCAAATCGACGTTTCTGAAAGAAACTGTCACTCACCAATGCAATCCGTGGGATAATCATACCACAAACCGAGAAACAGGCAAACATGCAAACCCAAGAACATGCATTTTCTCTCCCAAAATAGGCGTATATTTACGCAAAAACTGCACATAACTGTTTATAGACCAAAACTGTGCATGTATTTAAGCAAAATTGTGCATGCATTTAAGCAAAAACTGTGCAAGTATTTAAAACAAATGCTGCATATATATTTAAATTTAAAATGCGTACTATTTAAACAAAGACCAAACAACTCATAAATTCTTTAACATGTGCTTGAACATATGCTAATATTATAATATGATCAAATCTATTAATGCTATATAAAATGCTTGTATTTCAACTGGTAAGTCTATGAAAACATAATATGATCACGCGAAACTAATTAATAGCCTAGATTTAAGAATAATCATATCCATTTCAAAGTAGACCAAACGTACGTTACGATAGGACCATACGTACGTAAAGTAGGACCAAACTTACACGCCGAAGACATTATTACCAGTCTCGTTTGGAATGAAAATGTTGATGAAGAGGACAAGGGCAGCGGTCGTGTGAAAAATGAACAGTGGCCATCTGCGTCCAAATCTGCACAAATAATAAACCGAGCCTTAAATTAGAAAACACTAATAAACGAGATGGAAAATCGAGTAAGTCATCTATTTAAACTACGAAGCAGACTGCTGGATATGAGATTCCTTCCAGTGACGGTTCTACACGGACGCCAAATGACGCCAGGCGTCCCCAGTTCACGGCTTAGCGTCACCAGTGGCGTCCTCAGCTTTTGGTTGTTTTGGCTTCTACTCTTCAAAATTACCTATGCAGATAATGCTAAAGAGGGCTAATGCTAAAGTGTGGTTTTGTCATCCAATTTTATTGTTGGTTTGACCAGTTTAAAATGGCAGCGTCACTGTTTTGTTGAGGGAAAAAGTGTCTTCAGGAGAGAAAAATATACTCTAGCCTGTTAAGAATGGCCTCTTAAATGGCCAATGACGTCAGTATATCTTGGCGATACGATGACTTTTCCTTCCTGTGAGAACTAGCGACCGGAGAGATGGGGGGATTCTGACAAAAAAGCATCAAGAATGGCTTTGAAATTTGTTGTCAGAATCCCCCCATCCCTCGGTCGCGAGTTCTCACTGAAAGAAAAAGCCGTCGTATCGCCAAGAAATACTGACGTCCCCATTTAAAAATCTCCGCAGCTGCCCCTGATACCATATCTGCGATAGCTAACAGGGTCTGAGGAACGGTTAGGAAGGAGAAGAGACCTCTGGAGGACGACGACGGTGAGCGCATAGGCAGGTGCCTCGACTGCGCCGCTGAGGAAAAAGTTGACGTACTTGTCTCCAGCGAGTGAGGAGGTGCTCAGCGACAGACCAAAGTACACCACGCCACTCGCAAACCTGCACACAGACCAAAGTACACCACGCCACTCGCAAACCTGCACAACGTCTTTCTTGCGTAGATTAATCTGTAGGAATTTATGACTTCATTATGCTTTATCCTTAGTCCTAGCGTAGATAAATTCTAGATAAATAAATAAATTTAAATAAAATGCAGCTATTTTTATTTCAATTATGAATTATTCAATTAACCGATGGATGCTTTTCGGAGCTTGAACCCTGGTCCTCTGGACTCTAAGTCCGATGCCTTAACCACTACACCAAAGCGCCTCGCTGTGGTGCATTATCGATAGCTGCTATTTTATTCATCAACTAACTAATCTATCCGCCGGTTTTCATATTTTTGTGAGTGTCACATTTACGCCCTAGTGAGGACTGCTGGAACTGGGTTTTGACGGCCGAATGCCCTTCCTGACACTAACAAATAAATTATTATTTGATTCCGGGTAACTTACCGGCTAGAGACACTTGGGTGTTTAACAGCTTTGATGAAGGGCCTGTAACGCTATGATTCATAGTTGCCGGCGTCGGAACCTGAACCCAGGTCTCTCAGACTCGCGTCCAATGCCTCAACCACTACACCACAGAGCCTCGCTCTGGCTCTATCAGTGCTATCTAAATCAAGCAGCTTCTCATCAACGATTGCATCTCACCACAAAGAGCACATGATGAACGTGTAGAGCATCATCGTCTTTGACTTGAGAATATCGATGCACGTCAGCTGCGTCTTCAGCTGCTTCCCGCCGCCATCCTTCCCTCGTTGTCTCACGCAGAGCAGCAGACGTGACGTCACACGTCCAACACTCTGACGCACGCGTTGACGCAGGTTTGCCTGCAATCAAAAAAGTTTCCCATCAACATAGTTTACCATTAAAAATACCAATAAAAAATGTGAGCAATAAAAAATATCAACAACAATGTACTCGAATGATTTTCTTATGGATGCGTGGTAGCGTTCCCCAATCAAAATGTTTAGGGGAGGGGCGACAGAAGAAAGTGGGGGCCACGCGACACACATTTTAAGTGCATTGCTGCTATTTTTTCACCTTTGCGTTTGGATGGTAAAAAATGTGGTGGACGGTGTACAGATATCGAGGCGACACTGCTCCCACTGTTCTAACTTGTTACTTCTCACAGCCACTAACCAAGGCCTTAATAACCAGCTATGCAAGCGGCTGTTCTAAAGAAAACCGGACGTTTTTCGCAGGATTTTTACGACACACTACTTTTATTCAAAAATCGACATCTCGGCTCCTTTGAAAGATAAAAATATGAAATTTGCACTAAACTTCTCGACGTAAAGAGCACAAGTGACTGAATCACAAAGTTCTTTGGGGAAAAAATTGTAGGGGGGGGGTTGGTCTGAAGCCCGTATCAGTTCAAAAAAGTTGCTTTTGCAACATTTGAGTGATGAAGTTTTCCAGATAACAAACCGTGAGAACAAAACGTTTGCCAATTCAATTTCACACATTTTGCTATGAAAATCATTAAGATCGGATAGTAATGAGGCCCACAGCAAGATTTTTAGTAACGTTAAAATATTGAACTAATCTCTTCAAAACTGTAGCTCAGCCAACACTGCTGCTAAAAGTAAGCTTGAAGTTGCTATAAATGACTCAGCATCTGATCAATCAATATGTAATAAACTAAGCCATTCTGTGTCAATCAGCTGCAGGAGAAGCCGCCTCTGCATGACTGTACGCTAAAGCGCCACGCTGAGCCCTGTGAGTTTAGCGCGCTGGAGGCCCGGGCGTCACGATTGAGCTCTGTGAGTTTTAAGCACTATGGACCAGATCTCCACGATTGAGCGCAGTGAGCTCTAAGAGGTTAATCCACTTATTGATCAGCGTGATACATAACTAGCTTGTTTTACTACAATCCTTCAAATTCTGAATTGTTTGAACTCACGATGTACTTTTTATAAACTATCCATCGCCTATTAGGGTTCCAAATTTTGTCAAAATAGAATCTAAGTTATGTATATATGTCAGTTGGTAAACACAGTAACTGCAAATTGCAGCCCAATTGAACTACACGGTGATTCAGGAAAACGGGAACCAGTAGAATGATCATTATTACTCAACCAATTGACAATCGATATACCTGAAACTTTTAACGTTGTAAGACTACGGTTTAGTACCACTGCTAGTTAAATATTTATCTTTATTTCTTTACAGTTCTCTTTTAATCATAACGGCGCGTCGTAGATGAGTGGTAAACGCTGGACCAGCGCGTCATTGACGCGTCAGTCAAACATGCAAACACGCATGTGTTCCGAGAACACTCGCTTTCGGAACATGGCTGGGTTTTTCTGTAGTGTAGGGAACGTGTGTAGCACAAGGATTATATACAGTCTGGTTCTGTGCAAGAGAGCCGGCACAGAAGCGCTCCCCCTTCTTTAGTCGCCTTTTAGGACTCACCCGGGGAGCTCTGGCTGCAAGCCAATTCTTTGTTCCCCGGCCCGCAGGGGGTCCAGAAACATGGCTGGCAATCCAATGTTGAACTCCGAATGTAACTAAGCCTTTACCCTCACCGGCGCTCCTGCTGCTGTGCCGATGTTGTTAGAAGTGCCCTCTGTGTGATGGTTGTCGCCCGGATGACGATCTAGCTCGGTCTTCACGGGTTCCACCAGGGGCCGAATTAGCAGGGGGGCAGGGAGGGGCGGGGGCTGAGCGCCCGCCCCGCGGGACTTGGCTCCTCGGCGCAGAATAGCCTCGGCCTCCTCGATACGATTGTTGGCTGCTAGCCACGGAATTGATTCGGGTAGCATCCTAAAGCAATGATTGCTATTCCAGAATTGATTGATTGATTGATCAATAGATTGATTGACTGATTGACTGCCTGATTGATTGACTGATTAATTGCCTGATTGGTTGACTGATTGATTGACTGACTGATTGATTGACTGATTGACTGACTGATTGATTGACTGATTGATTGATTGACTGATTGATTGATTGACTGATTGATTAACTGATTGATTGTCCAGAACATGACGTTAAACGGTGCCTAGCAGCACTGCCCCTTCTGCCACTATAGGGCAGGACGAAGCGTTGAGGCCGAGTGGTCTAACTCGCTTGTCTCGGATTTCGAGTGCGGCAGTTGTCGGTTCGAATCCCGGCAGCCGCAACGATTTCTTGTCGCTTCGTGCACCTTTGGCAAGGGTGGTTTAAATTCGTCAGCCGCAAGTGTTCCTATGATGTCTACCAGTCTGCGGTGGAACCACCACAAGTGATCATCAGCTGGTGCAATGGGGCACTACCTTTTCTCTACAATAGGCTACAACAGCAACAGCAACTGATCGATTGATTGACTGATTGATTGACTGATTGATTGACTGATTGATCCACTGATTAAATGATTTGATTCATTGATTGATAGCCCGACCAGATAAGGCAGACGGTCCAGACGGCGGGCAGTGTAACCGCCAGCTGTAGATGGCGCCAGTCCCTGATGAGGTAGGCGAGCAGGGCGAGCGCCATCCACCCCGCCGCCCAGAACAGCTCGAGGGCCGCCCCGGCAAATGTGCGGTGGACCGCGGGGAAGAGCTCGCACGCCATCACGATACCAACCAACCCCGCACCCTGTACAGAGAATCAAACCAGCACCCTACACAGAGTAACGGGCACCCTGTACAGAGTACCAGCCACCCTGTACTGACAGGGCATCACGATACCAATCAGACCAGCATCCTGCATACAGAATTAACCAGCACCCTGTACGGAACCAACCCGGCACCCTGTGCTGAGTAACGGGCACCCTGTACTGATAGATTTTTACAATACCAACCAGCACGGCACACTGTACAGAATCAACCCGGCATCTAGTATTGTACAGGGTATCATAATAACACCCAACCCGGCAACCTGCACAGAACCAACCCGGCACATACACGTAACTTCCTATGGTGACGGTGGTGATTTGTCACCACCACTTTTTAAAAGTGGTGATAGTCACTATCACTTTTTTTAAACTGATTATGATCACCACAACTGTTTAAGGCTGATGTTGTTAAAATGTGACAAACCTGAATGAGTCAGAAGTGTAAATTGCCAATCTATACAGCAGCAGATGATACCAGCCGTCTGTGGTCAAAATTTCTTGTGAATGTCATGTTTTTTGTGGATTATGTTGGTTTCTTGTTGATGTGACATTTTCTTTGTGATTTTAACTTTTCTTTTGGAAGTGAACTTTTCTTGTGAATGTCGTGTTTTTTTGCAGATGTTCTGTTTTCCTGTGTATATAGGCTATGTGAACTTTTCTTGTGGGTTTTTTGTGGATGTATTTTATCTTGTAGATGTGAACTTTTTTTTTGAAACTGAACGTTTCTTGTGAATGTTTGCTTTCTTGTGCATGTGAACTTTTCTTGTAGGTTTGAACTTTTCTTGCAAAAGTGAAGTTTTCTTGAGAATGTCATGTTCTTATGTATGGTTTATTTTCTTGTTGATGTAAATTTGTCTTGTGGATTTGAACTTTTCTTGTAAAAGTCACGTTTTTGTGGATGTGCGGATCTCAATAAATATTGAAGAATAAATACAAATTCTATGCTTTACTGAACTGTTGATGAACTTGTTAACCCCTAGTCGGCTATTTAGTTTAAATGCATCAAGAAGATGGCGCTGGCCTCCTCGACACGCAGCGAGCCTCGACGAGAAGCTGGAGGACTAGACGAGTCTAGCTGGCAGGACTATTCATCACTAATCGTTACGAATCATTACTAATCATTACAAATCATTAGTAGTTATCACTATTCATCACTAATCATTACTAATTATTACTAATCATTACTATTCATTACTATTGATTACCATTCATCACCATTCATCACTAATCATCACTATTCATTACTATTCATTACTATTCATCACTATTCATCATTATTCATCAATATTCATCACTATTCATCACTAATCATTACTATTCATTACAATTCATTATTATTTATTACTATTCATTACTATTCATCATTAATCATTATAAATCATTACTATTCATCACCATTCATTACAATTCGAAGCAAGTTTGCTTGGCATGACTATTAATTACTAATCACTACTAATCACTACTAATCACTACTAATCATTACTATTCATTACTCTTCATTACTATTCATTACTATTCATTACTATTCATTACTATTCATTACTATTCATTACTATTCGAAGCGAGTCTGCCTGGCATGACTATTCATTCTTAATCATTACTAATCATTACTATTCAATACTATTCATTACCATTCAGTACCATTGATTACTATTCAAAGCAAGTCTGCCTGGCATGGCTATTAATTGCTAATCACTACTAATCATTACTATTCATTACTATTCATTACCATTCAGCTCGAGTCTGCCTGGCATGAAAATGTCTAGCATGAAAATACCTGATTTTACTTCACTATGGTGCAGCAAAACCAATGAGGTATTAACTGCTTAACTCAATTTGAATCTGTCATATTAACTCGCTAGCTAAACATTTATGTGTTTTTAAGCGCTTCAAGTAACGTCCCATAAGGACTTGTCATATTGTCACCACCACCTTTCAGCTCAAAGCTACGCCATTGTCCCGACACCCTGTACAGAATAGTGGAGCACCCTGTTCAGACAAGTTATCACGATACCAACCAACCCGGCACCCTGTACATCCTAGACATCACAATATCAACCAACCAGTTGCCGGTGTGCACCCTGAACAGCACGATTACCAGCTGCAAGTCTGCAGTATAACAAGTATAGCAAGGCCTACAACAAGTCGGGCATCCTGATCAATTTCTTTACATCTCTACAAGCTCCATACCGTAGTAGGCCTATACTTGCACAATGCTGTGCATGAATACGGTATTCAAAATCATATATGCATCTGTCAACTGAATAACTAATACCATTACAGCTCATGCACCGAAATGAAATGCAAACAGAGGATTGTGCAACATCTGTGAATTTGGCCACTAATGGACCACAATGACCATTAATCCATGATGGTTTAATCAGTGTTTTACTGACACACAATACAAAAGTCAAGGAACGCCAAGGGAATATCACAAATGGAAGAATTAGAGCATGTCTGCACGGCAGAGGTGCCGTCACACTTTAGATCGTGACTGCCGAGCTCAAGTGTCCACATTCACTTTTATCAATTTGAAGGCGGACGCACAAGCTGGTGTCAGGGGGATAGTTTAAGTTGCACAGCGTCGTACATTGGTTAAACCTCAATGAAGTAAGATGTGTAGAAATAGTGTCTAAAAGGAACATATTGGTTAGATTCCGAATTAGTCTGAAATGTTTTTTCCAATTAAATTTTACTCTCCTTTCATAGTTTATGCCTCTGTAAAATCTTACTCTAGTCTCATGTTAAACTAATTTTGCAATCTTGCGCCTATATTTTCGCATAACTTAAAATAATGAAATAATAGCCTTCATCCAATTTTCATTTGTAGAGAGTTCCAAAACAATCAAATTCCTATCTTCCTTCAGTCGTCTTAGTCCTCTACTTTAATCCATCCACGCTAACCTGCTATATTTCTCAAACTAGATCTCTCTTCATTAAACATGAATGCCCTCAACGACCTCATCTCGCAGATAAATGGAATCCACTAAGCGAATAGCCTACCGTAGATGCAATCTTTGCTGTTAAGCGTGTTAAGCATCTGTTTACCATAACAACAGATATCAGATCTGCCCTCCACAGCGTCATCTGGTGTTCTTTTAATAATATTAGACTGACGGAAAGCTACAAGGGTAAATAATCTGTGGTATTGTTTTCACAAGAGATGCCTTGTTCCATTAACTAAACACCATGATGTTTGACTCTTTGACCGTGCAAAGACGAACTTAGTTATTTAGCCACTTAATCAGTTGAAAAATGTAAATGATTGCTTTCAGTCATGACTCATGAGTTATGGCCATCCACTTCATTGCAACACTGAAACCCAGTTGTTCCCCATAGATTGTCTTTTGACTTTCAAATATTAGCCTTGAATATTTTAAACAATTTAATTATTTAATTTATCAGTTAACGCTTGTAATATAAGCTATTTGGATTTTATTATTGATTTACAGGAAGCGTGCCCACTTACATAGAAAAGAAAAGCGAGCATTTAGCAGATAACTTATAAGAAATGCCCATAGGCCTAACTTCTTGGGGTGATGGTGGTGATTTGTCACCACCACTTTTTAAAAAGTGGTGATAGTCACCACCACTTTTTGAAAACTGATGATGACTGTTTAAGGCTGAAGTTGTTAAAATGTGACAAACCAGCCGTCTGTGGCTGAAATTTCTTGTGAACGTCATGTTTTCTGTGGATTATGTTGGTTTCTTGTTGATGTGAAATTTTCTTTGTGATTTTAACTTTTTTTGTGGAAGTGAGCTTTTCTTTTTGTGGATATCATGTTTTTTGCAGATGTTCTGTTTTCCTGTGTATATAGGCTATGTGAACTTTTCTTG
Source organism: Chamaedrilus cognettii (assembly GCA_034695025.1). Taxonomy (NCBI): domain Eukaryota; kingdom Metazoa; phylum Annelida; class Clitellata; order Enchytraeida; family Enchytraeidae; genus Chamaedrilus; species Chamaedrilus cognettii. The sequence continues at coordinate 15,274 of JAQIWG010001489.1, forward strand.
TGGGTTTTTTGTGGATATGCTGTAATCTTGTAGATGAGAACTTCTCTTTTGAAAGTGAACGTTACTTTTCTTGCAAAAGTGAACTTTTCTTGAGGATGTCATGTTTTTATAGATGATTTATTTTCTTGTGGATGTAAATTTTTCTTGTGCATTTGAACTTTTCTTGTAGATTTGAACTTTTCTTGTAGAAGTCATGTCTGTGTGGATGTGTGGATCTCAATTGAAATTGAAAAATAAATACAAATTCTATGCATTACTGAACTGTGGATGAACTTGTTAACCCCTAGTCGGCTATTTTAGTTTAAATGCATCAAGAAGATGGCGCTGGCCTCCTCGACACGCAGCGAGTGTCTATTCATTATTCATTACTATTGATTATTATTGATTACCATTCGTCTTGAGTCAGCCTCGCATGAAAATGTCTGGCATGAAAATTCCTGATTTTACTTCACTATGGTGCAGCAAAACCAATGTGGTATTAACTGCTCAACTCAATTTGAATCTGTCATATTAACTCGCCAGCTAATCATTTATATGTTTTTGAGCGCTTCAAGTTATGTCCCATAAGGACTTGTCATATTGTCACCACCACTTTCTAGCTCAAAGTTATGTCATTGTTCAAATGACACATCACTTTTTCGGTGAATTTGAAATTTGAGGGAGTTTTTTTGTTAAAACGCCTAGATCAATAACCACCTATGAGGTCCTACATTTAAGGACCCAATACGATTTATCTCACAATTATTACATGGAATTGCTTAAATTATACCCAATTCAAAGTTTCAGAAAACACCAACACTGTCACCCAGATTGAAAAATAAATGGGCCCTCCCCCCTTCCTCTCATTCATTTCCAACCCCCAGCGTCAACCTAATTTTTAAACCAAAAACGATCCCAGAAAATAAGTGCCGCCTACCTCCATCCTACGATTTTTTTAATTGTCAGTCATTATTTCAGAGCGAGTGTAAGACATTCCAGAGGGGATGTCATGAAACATCACAATATCTTCACGCCACTATGACTTTTCCCTTCCTGTGAGAACTCACGACCAGGGCGGAAGGGGAGGGGAGTGCTGACAGATATTTTTCAAGCCTTTCTGAACAGTGTTTTGCCAGTCTTTACTTTTTGCCAATTCTCAACTGTCAATGTCAATTTCTTATCCAATTTTTAACGATCAATGTACAGACTAGGTAATAGCCCATTCCTAAGAGTCAATGTTTAATTTTTACTCAATCTTTAGCAGTCATTCTCCTTTCAACAACACCAAACATTTTTCATTTGTAACTTGACACTTTGGTGCTGTACCCCCTTCACCCCCCTTACATTCCATCAAGGGGGTGTTCTAGCTCTCATTTTTTGGAGTGTCTACCTCCAAAACTGGAGTAGTGTATAGAGGGGTGTTGTGGGCATGTCGACAAATCCCTGCTGGCCTACCTCCCTGACGGCTCCCTGGAGGAAGCGCAGCACGACGAACGTGACGTAGTTAGGCGCGAAGGCGATGACGAGTCCGAGCGCGAACATGAGGTACTGACAGGTTAGGTGGACGGGCTTGCGTCCCACGCTGTCCGCCAGGGACGTAAACACCACCGCACCCACCATCACGCCGAGATTGAACACGGACTGGGACGTCTCCACCAGGTAGTTGTTGTCGCACACGAGGTCCCACTTGCACACAGGGTTATGACACGCGGGGTTATAGCACACAAGTTATAGCATACAGAGTTATAGCACGTTATGGCACGTGGGGGTTATCGCAAACAGGGTTATGCACACAGGGTTATGGCACACGGGGTTATGGCACGCGGTGTTATAGCACACAGGATTACGGCATACAAGTTACGAGCTCAACTTTGTCTATCGCAGCTTCTCCTTGGCATGCGGCTCTGCAGGCTTGGAACAGTCTGCCGCTGCACGTCAAGACAGCCCCTTCCCTAACCTTGTTAACTGAGAGACTCAAAACTGAACTCTTTACCAGATCATATTTTGCAATTAACTTGGCTGAATTGTAGGTCTTCATAAAAATGTGATTCGTAAGCAGGTTTATATAGAGACTTCATTTCGTCATTAGGCTTCACACCAAGCGAGGCGTTGTGGTTAGTGGATAAGGCGTCGAACGCGTGTCCCAGAGATATACATGTAGGTTTAAAACCCGGCGCCGGAAACTATAAAACCGTGACGTTTTAGGCCCTTAAGCAAGGCTGTTAAACACACTATTGTCGCTAGCTGCTAACCCCTTGCCAGTAATTATATATAAATATTTATATAATATATCATATTAATAATTATTTTTTTGCTTGACGTCAGGAAGGGCATCCGGCCATAAAAACCAAGTTCTAGCAGTCCTCATCAGGGCGCAAAACGTCTAAACCACGTGATAACATGATCATTACCAGATTATATACCACAAAAAGGCGACTAGTTTTGTTTAGTAGATCGTACTTCTGTGGCGATGGTCTCGGTGAACTCCCTCCGATCGTATTCCCAGCCCTCGTCGCACGGCACGGTCGCGTTGCTCGTCCGCCCCCGTCCGCCCCCCTGCCCCCCGCCCCCCGGGCCCCCGTCCCCCGGCCCCCCGTCTCCCCGACTGTCGTTGGCGTAGCGGTAGCACTGTGCGTAGCGCCACCTCTTGGCGCCCTTTTGAACGAGCTCGAGCAGCGGGATTGACTCGTTCAGGGTCTCTCCCGCGCGCAGCTTGCAGTGGTGGGCCGCCTCGCCTCCTGCAGGCAAACATGGATTTGGATTGGGATTTGATTACATGGCGGGTCTTTGGAACGGGTTACAACAATCAGTCCCATGTGACCAACAATCTGTTGGCTACATTGGAACTGGCTGCTCCATGAGGCTGGACGGGGGGAATCTGGGCCCGACAATCACAGTAGTTACAGTCATGTAATATTCATGGAGAACCTGCAGCGCTACTAGTTTCAAATAGATACGTGTCATAATGTCCGTCAATACAGTCCGTGCGTGTATGTGTCCATATGTAGATATGGATTTCTAAACAGAGAAAACACTATTATTTCAGTTAAACCGATACAATAAATTAGTGAAATTTAATTAAAAGTAAGATAATTTAATTTCAATTATCATATGAATTATTGCATTTTTGTCAGTGCAGTTTAATGCTCTCAATCACTTAATTAGGCAAATAACCTAATTAAGTGATTTGAAGCTCCAAAAATGAGAAATGCCTTCAAACTGACAATTCCCCACCCCATTATCTGCATGGATAAGTCTAGTAGGAGTAATACTCCAAAAACGAAATTTTTTTCAAAACTCTACTCGGATTTAGAAATGGGTAGGAGTAGCACTACTCGTAAAAATGGACGATGGTGGAGTAGGCCTACTCTAGGCCTACTCCTGTTTTGAAAGGCATAGGAGTGCACTACTCCCGTTTTAAAAGCAGCAGGCGCAACGCTACTCCTATTTTGCAAAGGCTAAACTGAACTCTGATTATCCGCAATATTTCAAAATATATTAAATTGATATGTTGCTGATCAATGAAACTGCGTCAATAATACTATTAAACAAAACCCAGATAAGTTTGACAATCAGACATTTGAAAAAGAAATTCATTATACTACGCTGATTTCAACTGCCTGTACATGTACACGGATGATGCACAACATGCAGATCATTAATGGCAGGCTACATGGAAGGTCACGCCAACTTCGGTTGCATTCTACAATAGTGGGATTTGAGGATTTTCTACGATTCAATATAGGCCTATATTATAATTATATATATACTATTATATATAGTGCTATAAATCAGTATTACTGTCCGTGGTGACTGCATACCGACCTAATAGATTGCGTTGTATAGGCTGTTGATAATACTACAGCGCCATTCCCTTCATTAAGCCTTCCTTTTGCAATAATAGCCTGTCGAATGTAGGACTTGGCTACGCCCGCTTTGCAGACGAAAATTAGAACTTATCTAGCGCCAGCCTTCGATGTATAATATTTGTCAGTTTATTCTTGAAATTTTCGACACACACATGCAAGCCTACATGTTTTACATATTACATATTTTAAGGGAACAATGCCGTTAGGCCTACGTCTTGGAGTCATTGTAAACCCGGCCCATAGTCACCCCCCACACTCTTTAAAAGTATGTCAATACATTGACAAGAATGAGAAAAAATGTCTTGCAACTATTTCAACAACCAAAAAGACGTCTTGCTTTGAAGCTGCTCTTCAGCATTCCGGCCCTTCCCATACAAGAGCGCTAAAGCCAAATTTCCCGTAATGAAATGGATGGTCATCACCGAAATCCTTTAAAGCCTTTTTTAAAAGCCTTTAAAGCCTTTTAAAGACACAATTCCAGTGTTGAATTCATCCAGTTAAGAATGTCAGTATGCTGGCCCATCTCTAAGCAGGAACGATGAGCAACCGGCTGCATCTCATTGTGTACAATGCAGATCTATCGTTTCATAGGCAATTTTTTACAGGCGTTTTTTTTACAGGCAATAAGCATTGGAATAGTTATAATTACGCGGTGTATTATTAAAGACAGGTGCACTTGTAACTGTTGAGACCCGCGCCACGTTGCGCCATATTGCCTCTGTCACTGTCAGTGTCAAGTTCAACTCATCAATGAACCTTTCGACTAGTCCTCAGACTTCAACCATTTTGGGATTTGGAGATTGCACGCCCTATAAGCATAGACCTTGGTGGATTGAGGTGACAGAGCCGCAGCGATAATGAGCGTTTAAACGCACAGATTTCATCGTGCGTACAACCGAGTAGAACTATAATACACGTAGTTTAGCAATACGGGTGTCACGCCGTATTACAGTGGATAGGCGATGCGAGAGCCAATTATTAACAGCTGACTGCGCATCATGGCGCAGCTTCCGCTCTGTTAGGCCTATCCCACAGCAAACGGACTGCATGTACCGCACTGCACCTCCAGCGTTTAGCGCTGATATACACTGTAGACCTAGTTATTGCAGTCGTTGTACAATGTGGAAAGTAGCATAATTTTATAGGCTAGGTTACCACAGATGTGCAATGTGGAGCATTATGTACGCACAGTATCATACATGTGGCCTACAACTACAATCATGTGTCACCGTCGAACGTAGGCAACAACGCGCCACCGTATTTTAGCTTAGGCTACATCTTCCACCTCAAAAAGATGCAGCGGTGTGGTAGAAACCGCATTCCACTTTTATTTTAATTCACAAGCGTGACTGATAGACGGACTGCGCGAAGGTAGAAGGCTCAGAACCACTTACAGTTATTAATCCATCAATGCATGACTTTTTATTTCAATTTAATTTCACCTATAAATGATGTTCGTAAACAACTGGAAAAATGTTTAAAAATATATACTTGCAATTTTTCAAAATAGACATTAAAATATTTTTGTCCCATAAATGGGACGCCGTGCAGTATAGGGTACAGAATTTTTTGTGTTACGCGTATGGTGCAAGATGTTCAGTGTGCAACAGAAAACGTAATCTAAAGGTGTTCTAATGCTGTTAGTAGGCTACTGGACCATCTAGGGCCCGATGCTCTTATGGTTAACCCTGGGTCAGGCCGCTACCGGACCCAAGCAGAGGTCATGTTAGGCTATTCCAACGACTTCGGCCCATATGGATGTTATTGGTATTAGCAGCCAGATCCCCAACGATCAGATTCATTCAGCAGGGCCAAGGGGCTGCTGGAGAAGGCATGGATCTTGATGGGACTTACTATGAATACTTTTAAGGCCAGGCCAGGGTCCTGTTTGCGACCAAGGACCTTGCTTAGCCAGGCTAAGACCTCAAAACGTTATGACAGGCTATAGGGCCTTGATGGACCCTGGCCTGGCCTTAAAAGTATTCATAGTAAGTCCCATCAAGATTCATGCCTTATCTAGCAGCCCCTTGGCCCTGCTGAATGAATCTGATCGCTGGGGATCTGGCTGCTGATGCCAATAACATCCATATGGGCCGAAATCGTTGGAATGGCATAACATAATCTCTGCTTGGGTCCGGTAGCGGCCTGACCCAGGGTTAACCATAAGAGCATCTGGCCCTAGATGGTCTAGCAGCCTACTAACAGCATTAGAACACCTTTAGATTACGTTTTCTGTTGCACACTGAACATCTTGCATCATACACGTAACACAAAAAATCCTGTACCCTATACTGCATAGAGAATTTCTTTATGTCTATTTAGAAAAATTGCAAGTATATATTTTTCAAGTATATATTTACATTCTGAGCCGGAGTACGGATTGACTGGCCCGGTCAGTATTATCCTGACCGGGCCTGGCCCAGGAAGTCCGAGACTTGACTCAGCCAGTCTCAAGCTAGCACAGCATGCCTGAAGTTGCACTCAAGGAGTGAGTGCCGAAGCTTGCTGAGCTTCACTTAACTCCTTATGCAAGAGCCCAATAACTTCCCAAGTAACCTTAGCCTTAACTCTGGTTCAGCAGGTTCCCAGACTGGCCCAATGAAACCTTAGCCTGGTCCAACAAGTCCCTATCCTAGCCCAATTACATCTTCGCCTGCCCCAACAGGGCTGAAGCAGGCAGGCTGGTCAAGCAAACCTTTTGCTAAAAATATCCCAATCTTGACCAACAAGGCTCTTACCCGGCTCATAAAGGTGCTTGACATAAAAACGCCCTAGCCTGGCACAACAGCGCCCTAGCCTGGCGAAACAACGCTCAAATCTGGCATAGCCCGGTCTCACAAGACCCTAACCTGTCACGCCAATTACCAAACTTGGCTCAACAATGCCTTAGCCAGGCGCAACAATGTCCCGGCCCCGCCCAACAAGGCCATAGCCTGGCCTATGAAGGCCCTAGCCTAGCCTGACATGGCCCTAGCCTGGCCTAACAGGACCAAGCAAGGTTCTGACATGGCCTAATTACAAGGATCCAGCCCGTCGACATCTTGTATTAGCAGGTCTTAGCCTGGACATTGGATAACACGTCATTAGTCCGTTGCATCTAGGCCCTTGCCTGGCCCAACAAATAAGAAATAAATTGCAGCTCTAACCTCTCTAAGCTCTACAACCATGTCATAATAGGAACGAGCTTCAGCCAATTAACATTAGGCTGCTAACACATTTTTGTTTGACTCCTATCGTTTGACATATTTTAATGGAATTAGGATTTAAATATATCAACAATACGGGTATAACAAAAATGGTTAGGCCTAGTGCTAATAAACATAATGTTTAAAAGTTTGCTTAACACTAAATATTCGCTACACAAAACTACAAATTTATGTTGTAAGTAGGCTTGAACGAAAAAGAAAATGCACTGATTCTGACTCCTGACCAAAATCACTGATGCCAAATTCAATTTGCATCACATGACACTCTGACTCAGCACTTAAAATCAAATACAGGTAGGTAAAAAAATTGAACAAAGCATAATGATTTGCTAACAGCAAAGCACTTTAACTATAGTCCTAATAACGAATAACAAATAACGTCGCCTACAATCAGTGGCGGCGCGAGATCTAGCGGTGCCCGGGGGCAAGAGGTAGGTTTAAAAGTGCCACCCTTCCCTCAAGAGGTAGGTTTCAAGAGCGCCTCCCCCCAATGTTTCAAAGTTCCTTCCCCCGAGATCCAAGCGGGGGGGAGGGGGGTGCTTATAGACATTAGTAATGATAAACGACCTGAAATGAGTACTACTAAGAATGGCCTGAATAATTATTTCCGTCAGCACCCCCTAACCCCCTCCCCCTTGTCGGCAGTTAGTCAAGTCAAATCTGACAACGCCCCTCCTGACAAATTTTCAACCCCCCCGGAAAAAAATCTTGCGAAACACACTGGCATCAAACGTCACGATGTCACGAAGTCACGTACCGGTAAAGACGATGGACATCATGTGCCAGCAGCCTGACACGGTGACACTGGTGCAGACGAGGCAGTAGGTCAGCATCCTCCACCGGTTGAACTTGCCCAGACTCAGCAACGCTTCGTCTAAATCCATCTCGACTCTCAGCTATCAAACTTTCGCGTTGTCCGTTATTTCATCCTTTGGAAGTTAGGGTGCCGAAATGCCGATATCCATACGCCTACTGAAACAGTTCCATGGTCGAGAACGTTCTGGCGTGAGATGGTCTAGCACTCAAAACTAACGATCATTAATATTTAAGTAGAATTCTCTCCGGGCGCTTGTTCTGTGTTTAAATGAATCAACTGGTACATACATGTACATCATGTAGAATGTAGACAATCATCCGAATTTATCTGATAATCTTACACCGCACGCGGTAAGCATATCAATATAAAAGTCGCGATTGGAACTCCGTTCATCCACATAGTACAAAAATACAATACGCAAATCATAGGCCTATAAGTCTGGATCTTATCCTTATACGGCAATCTCCATTCAATCAGAATACTACCACAGAACGATGCTCAGCGATGTTTCCCTTTCTGTCGCGGGTGAGTACAGTATTCGGATAGGCATAGGCCCATGTGACGTTCACGTGGCGCAGGCATGCACCATGCAAACCTGTCATTGATCAGTTCTCCAGTCAGTAGCGCGAAGAATTTATTGAAAGTTTTTCTGCCGTTTTGGATAGTACTACATGTACATGGAAATGCGCAACGCAACGACATAAACAATCGGATAATCCTATCTATCTTTTAGAACTATAATCTACAAGATTGGTTGTACGGCATGCATACGGTATGTACGGTATGTACGGTATATACATGCACATTGTACATGCACATGGTTTATTAGGCGTTTAGTGCGCCTAAAACACGGTTTTTTAAAATTGTATACGTAATTTGAAAGGGGCAGATGGAGCATTACGCTTGAAAATCTATGAGCGTCCGGTAGACCAATGCGCTTATTGATAATCGGTAGCGTAAACTTGTGAAACGAGCTCGATTGACTGTAATACAGCCTACATTTTCGTTGATTTTTTCGTATAGCTAGGTCTATTGAAAGGCCGTATACATGTAGCTAGGTCTATTGAAAGGCCGTATACATGTAGCTAGGCCCATTGAAAGGCCGTATACATGTAGCTAGGCCCATTGAAAGGCCGTATACATGTAGCTAGGCCCATTGAAAGGCCGTAT
>JAQIWG010001490.1:0-24309 GCA_034695025.1 Chamaedrilus cognettii
CTTTAGCTCCCCTCCCCCCCCCCCTGCTAAAGCATCCTGTATCAGCCACTGCTTGAATGTATAAATTATTTTAAAAATATCTGAATTTTGACAGCTTCGCCTGTTGCGGCGGTCCTAGAACGTATGGTACACCGACGTTCAATTTATTGTAACATTTGTGAAATTAATTACCCAAAAATGGGGAGGCTACACAGTATTGAGTAAGTATGTATAGGCTACTTACGACAGCAACAGGATAATTCCACATCAAATTAACACCAGTTGGAATAAAAATGTGACATAACTTATTCAAAATATAATCGCATTTTGCATGCTGTTCGAGTCAGAATATCATGCCAAAACTCCGAACAGAAAATAAATCCTTCTTTGTTCATTACGGTACGCTAGAAGGCTTCACAGAATTCTTACTAAACATTGCATGGAATAGAGATGGACAATGGCGTTGTCGAAATAGAGCATTTTAACTGTCAATTGTTTGTATCAGTTTGTCCCACTGGTGGAGATCCATTTAATTTTATACAGCAATTTTGTGAAAAAGATTGTTTTGGAGTTTTGTTTTGATTTGTGAGAGGGGGGGGGGTGGGGGGGGGGGGCACTGGCTAATGAAGGCCCACTAACTATAATACAGGCCCACCCACTATAAGGTTCTGAAAGCTTAGGGAGAAAATTGCTGTCAGCAGTACTCTGACCCCCTCCCCCCCCTCCCCGGACGTGAGTTGTGAGTTCAGCATGGGAGATCCCGTTCAGCACGGAGAGTACTGCTTCGTGTTGGCCCAAAGTGGACTTTTTGCAGGGGGAGGGAGGGGGCAGAGTACCCGAACGCCGGCCCTAGCAATTATAATTAGACGGGCTATGCCTGTAGGCCTAATTAAAGGCAACAAAAAGGGGATTGATTGCAATCAGCCCGCGGGGCAGGCGTTAGGGCCCAGCCCCGCGGGCGCGGGGCCCACTGACTCTGGATGGCACTGGGGGCCCACTGGCTCGACCGTGGGCGCTCCCGGTCGGGCCGGGGGCGCGGAGGAACCCACGGCTCTCAAGGGGTCCACTGGGGGAAGAAGCATTTAATTAGACATAGTAATAATTTTGTAAAGAAGTTCTGTTTCGGCGTTTTGTTATGATTTATGGGGGTGCATGCACACTGGAGTTTAAGGTTGCAAAAGTTTAGAAAGAAAAGGTTTGTTATCACCCCCACCCCCCTCCGGTCGTGAGTTCAGCACGGGAGATGATGAAAAAAGTTTGTTGTGAATAAATATTGATTTCGGGGGGCCCAATATGGACTTCTCAGGAGTGGGGGAGGGATGCTCAGTGTAGGCCCTAACGCCCATCCTGGCAATGAGGCAGCAACATTATGGCGTAAACTATTAGGCTAGATAGGCCTATAGGATCCTAAAGGCCTAGATAGGCCTATAGGATCCTATAGGCCTAGATAGGCCTATAGGATCCTATTGGCTGTCTAGAATCAGTTGATTTCATTTAGCTTTCGCAGCCATTGGCAGAATAATTTAAAACAAATTCTGCCATTACGCTGCCTTCGATCATTATTCCCTTTTGTGTGCCATTCAGCGTCGATCAGTTTCTCTCTATAGATACAGAAGTAACATTATTAGGTTCAAACGGAGAAAATTGTCGATTAGGCCTATGCTAGATATAATTTCCAGACAAGGTTTAGCGAACAAATTGGAAAAAAAATTCTGTCCGCACCTTCCCCCCCCGGTCGTGAGTTCTGCACTGGAGATCAGAAGTTTGTTCTGACGTTTTATCATTACAGAAAGCAGTCATAAAACCTGCGTTGGTCTCCTGAACTCTTGTGTTATTAAACACAAATTTCAATTTTCTTTAGAAAGCGTCATCGTCGCCGACGGTTGCATATGAAGCACGCACGACTGTAATAATTATAATATACAAGAGGCCATGACCCGTCCAGCTGCGTCGTCCACCTGGATCGTCTCTCGATGAGTGAGAGGGAAGATATATGTAGCTTATGAGGTCGAGTTGATGAAGAAAGCTGCCCTAGGCCTATGTATTAGTCACGCTAAAGAGAGGAACTGATGTAAACCCAGCGAAGCGGGTCTTGACAGCTAGTTGTTAATATAGCAGTGAGATATCTAATGATAGCATTCCAAAAAACATGTAGAACTGTTTGTTGCTGAGCGGTATTGAAGTTCAATTAATAACTGTCAGTGTAAGCCCCCCCCGGGCGTGAGTTCCGCAGGATAAGGAATTTGCTGACGACTTCCATTTTGAGTGGCACGTGAAGTTCTGTGGAACAAAAATGTGGCACGCGGCAGTTTGGCAGTGGCACAGTGGCACATTTGGCACAGTGGCACATGTGGCACATGTGGCACACGGCAGTTTGGGAACCACTGCTGTGATTCCCCTCGCGGCCTCGGGTAGCGGGCCTTGAGCTGGCTGTTCGACCCCTGAGGGCACTGAGCCGTCAGGGAGTCTCCTCTTCGCCCGCGGGCTTTTAGCCGGCGGCGGAGAGGAGGGGGCATGGGGTCGTCCGCATGTTTTCCTCCCGGGGCCCTGGGACTGACCCGCGGAGTTATTCAAGGGGGTGGGGGCCAAGGAACTGGACTATTGACCCTGAAGGGACTTGGAGTAACATTGCATTGCTTAATATTGTGTATTGTGACTTTTATTTGTTGACATTGCTTTTAATGTAATTGTATTCCTATTGTAGTTCAGGCATGTTTCTTTTTAATGATTGCATGTTGTGATATTGTAGTGTTTTCCGGTATTATCCGATATTTTCCGGCCTTTTCGTGTGTTATGTAAGAGTGTAAGTTATGTGTAAGTGTGTGTGTGTAAAGTGTGTTATGTAAGAGTGTAAGAGAATGGATTGGGAGCCTACGGAAGTCGTCGTTGGGACAGTGGATTGCGAGTTATGGAGTGTAGCCGAAAGTCCAAGGCTGAAAGCGATAATAATCGCGCCAAATCTAGGCCTACATGTAAATCATCAGATAAACTATTACCATCCTAATGCAGAATCATGAAGGATTTGAGCCTACGAGTCATTGGTTCAGCCTGCGGACCCGTACAGCTGTTGGTGGTTTGTTTGCTGGTGACGAGTCAGTTCAAGCCTGTGCGCGCCCACAGGATGCAGCATGAGATCCACGCAACAGTGGAGGAAAGGATTTCGGACCTGGAAGAAAGAATTATGCAAGGGCCCGAATTCACTGGAAGCGTCGAAACACCAGCACGATGCAGATATTGAAGCGTCCCAACTACAGCATAACGCAGATCTGGAAGCGTTCAAATGCCAGCATAACGCAGATATTAAACAACTGCAGTCACTGGTACAATCGACAATTAAAGGTCTACAAGCACCCGTCAGCCGACCAACGCGTACGTAAGCTTATGTGTAGATCTAAGAATACAATACCGGTAAGCTTAAAAGCATTAGGCTATAAGTAAAATCAAATAAAATCAATTTTTTTATTACAAACACACAGTGTAAGTTATAAGCAAGTGAGTGTTCAATAAAACGTGTTCATAACTCCGGACAACAGGCGCTGAGTGCGTCTCACCTAGACGCGCTCAAGTTGCCCGGCCTTTGCATTGGAAACAGCATAAAAATGTCAGGCCTTTACAGTTAGAAATGAATGTAGCCATTCCGACATTAGTAATGCCCTAAACGAATTAAAAGAAGGGGCCTCTACTGTGGATGGCGACAATGGGTTCAAAACATTGACCACTCTGAAAGAGAAGAAGTGCAGTCTGGTATCAAGCCTGGGAGAAGTGGGTTTTAATCTTCAGCTGTGCCTTTAGTTCGACCCTGTCGATCCATTAAAAAGAATTTGTCTATTCGAGTGTTAACAAGGCCATGTCAAATTTAAAGCAAAAATATAGGTCAGCCCGAAGCCTCCTGAGCTCAAGGGTGCACAATCCAGCCTTTTCAAGTCGGGCAGGGTAGTTAAGCCCTGATATCCTGGAAGTTTTCTGGTAAAAATTTGCTGCACCGATTCTAAACGTCGCACATCCACGCTATCATGCGCATTCCAAACGTGAGAGCAGTACTCTAGCAACGGTATGATGTTTGTTTTGTTTGTCTATAATGAACGGGTTTTAAGAGACAAATATTTTTTTAAAGAGAAATAATCTTTGCTTAGACTTGGCAATTATTGAGAGATGTGTTCAGAAAAATTTAATTTTGAGTTAAAATTTACGCCGAGGTCTACTACCTCTTTGGTTTGTAGTAATTTTACGCTGATTAAATTCATTTTTCTAGATTTCGTTTAGAGATTTTTGTTTATTTGAGATAGCTAACAATATATGCAGCCAGTGATTAAAGCTGGGGGGGGAGAGCACCGGATCGGCGCTTCCACTGCTTACTGAAATTTGGACTAGCGTTCCCACTGCTAACATTAGCGCTCCCACCGCTCATATTGGGAAAAAACATTTTTGACATAGTAAGTTTGAGTGGAGGTTGTAAAGTAAATGAAGGGAAAGTGATGATTGATGTGTATTTTGGAGTTGATTAAAGGCTCTGTAGTGTCCAAAAATAGGTAAAGGTGGCAAGGAGAGTAGAAAAATGGCCATGACTGGAAAGAATGGGGAGAAAAATTTCCTTCATCATCCCCCCCCTGGAGGGGGGTAAGGGGGGTGAGTTCTGTTCGAGAGGGAGAAGTGTGCCCACCCTAGTTTGAGGGTTACACGCCGCGTGTCTACTCTACTTTACCGTACTTTAGGGTCAAATCGCCTGTGCCCATCCTATTTTTTGGGTCACGCGACGCCGCGGACTAGTAGCACGCGGCGCGTTACGGTGACACAATTTGTTTAATCGTCTCCAGGCGGCTGCGTACCCCGTTGGTGGATTGGTAAACATTTATATTCCAACGCCTTTTGGCTGGCTTGCCGTAACCCTATTGCGTTCGGCTCGAAAACGTCAAGGACTTTAAACATTGTCATTCCAAAGTCTTCTAGCAGGGCATCTCATCTAAGAAAGTTATCCGAAGGGAATATGAAAACAGCTTCGTTATATAGGCTATAAAAACCTATAATTATATACACAGGGTGCGGAAAAAAATACCCCCCTAGCAAATTCGCGATTACTCAGACAAAAATTGATATTTATGCTTTATCTTTTCAGGGATTGTAGCTGAGATAATGTGACACAAGTTCTGAAAATTTCACTGGAAAATCTGCCTGCATTCATAAGTTATGAAACTTTTTCCAAAAAAGTAAAAAAATCGTTTTAACTAATACAGTGATGCCTGCAAATAGCATTTTTATGTCTTTCAGTCGCGGCGCTTTGAATCATTGAGGATAAATAAGAAATCCTGAAAGGAGTCGACTTCTTTGGTCAACAATAATTTTGATGTATTCTGTAGTCGCCATCTGTTCTGATGAATGCTAAGCATCTTCTTCAGCATGCATGCATGCCTTTGTTGACGAGCTGCTGCAGCGCAAGTCAGTCAAGCCGCGCACTGGTTCGTTTTCAGTTTCGCCGTTGTCTTCAGCATGGGTCTGTGGACCTGGCACTTTACGTGACCCCCCCCTCCCCCATTTATGGTAGTCTGCCAAAATAGGTCCTGCCAGTTTAGCGACAAATTTCGGAGATCGGCAGGCATCAAAATGCTGTTGGCAGGCATCACTGTGTTAGTTAAAACGATTTTAAAACTTTTTGGTAAAAGTTTCATAACTTATGAATGCAAGCTGATTTTCCAGTGAAATTGTCAGAACTTGTGTCAAATTATCTCAGCTACAATCCCTGAAAAGATGAAGCAAAAATATGTATTTCTGGCTGAGTTATCGCGAATCTGCTAGGGGGATATTTTTTTCCGCACCCTGTATATATATTAAGTAATAGCTATCATTATTATTATTCTTATATATCTTATCTTATATCTTATATAATTTTCTAATATATCTTATATTATATAGACATCATTATGTATAGGCCATATATATTGTTATATAGGCTATCATAGGCATATCGGCATAGGGGCAGTGCTGTAGTTGCCATGTGACGCAGCGGGACGGCGTCCCGCCGGGCCGCTTGGGTTACAAACAGCGTCCCGCCAGGGGCCGCTCCCAATGTGGATGCTGCGGGACGCTGTGGAGACGGTCAAAGGTCACGTGCTAAGCTATATTTAGAATGCTATAATACAAGTCATAGCCTAATTAATTATGACATAGGCCTATTGGCTGTGGGTCGGAACCTCGGTAGAAAGGGCCGCTGCATGTGAAATGAGGGCTGCTCTGACTCAAAAAAGCAAACTAGCGTCCCGCCGGGCCGCGGCATCACAGCTACAGCACAGCATAGGGGGTCGAGATAATTAAAATCTAAGGAAGCCGTAGAGCGGCAGGAGCTCTGGGCCTTTCTAAGTAGCTGCAAAGAACAATTTCGTATGAAATTTTTTATGTTTTATCCGGAGTGTGATTTAA
This sequence comes from Chamaedrilus cognettii, assembly GCA_034695025.1. Taxonomy (NCBI): domain Eukaryota; kingdom Metazoa; phylum Annelida; class Clitellata; order Enchytraeida; family Enchytraeidae; genus Chamaedrilus; species Chamaedrilus cognettii. Next base: position 6,391 of record JAQIWG010001490.1, read on the forward strand.
TATAATTTACAATCACGTTTGTGAATCAAAATTCATTTTAAAGACAAACGAAGTGCCTTACACCATTTTTGGAGTAGCGTCGATTGTCATATAAACCACATTTAAGAAAACAGATTAAATATTTTGCCGTCAGATGTACAGTAGGCCTACATATATCCATATAACAATTTTTCCTCAATGATTCACTTTGGTATCAGAAATTCCTTTAAATATAAGAACCGAGGGTCGCTAAATTTCGTGATTGGATTGATATCAGCTAGACGTGTAGCTTCACTTGCTATGATATGAAACAATGTTAGGCCTCTTGGTGGTTAAATCAGACGATATGGGTGTAGAATAGGCATGCGCCATGCACTAAGCTTAACAAAGAAAACACTCTACGTGGGACTACAGTGGAGTCCCCCAATATCGTAGAAATTTCGATTGCTTCAATTTTGTATTATACTTTACTTGACTGCATGGATGTACAGACGAATCGTATGCAAGGGCAAAGCGTGCAGTCGGGCCACAGGCCAACGCTAGCACGGTCCCATCAATCTCCATACTCGGCTCCCCGGGCCCCCCGGCCCACCGGGTCTCAAAGGATCCCGTGGCCCAACTGGTTTCCCCGGCCCCAAGGGCTCTCCAGGCCCTATCGGCGCTCGAGGTCCCACCGGTTCCACGGGCCCCATCGGCTGCCCTGGTCCCTGCAGCTGTCCTGGGCCTATCGGATGCAACAGATCAATTGAAGCCGTCGCAGTTTCGGGTTCGTCCAACGGATCCACGAACACCAAGGGCGACTCAGACACCACTCCATCGTCGATCCCGTCCTACTGCCCGCGTACCACCTGCAGCTGCACAACGCCTAGTGATTGGAATACTTGTCTCTTAGGTCCTCCTGGCCGCCTGGGCCCCCAGGTCCTCGAGGCGAAACGGGACGAAATGGTATCATGGTAAATGGTAATGGTTGTGGGGTTTCCAGGAGTCACCGGAGCGACGGGACCAGTGGGATCGACTGGCAGAACTGGTCAGGACGGTTACAAGGGTTCTTCTGGAGTCACAGGCCATATAGGAGAGCAGGGCGCCACGAGGGAACAAGGGATGATCGGGCCGATGAGTGGCCAAGGACCTTCTGGTGCCACAGGTGGCCCTGGACCGACAGGGAACAATGGCTCACCGGGTGCGACTGGTCAACAGGGTGACACTGGAGCAACGGGGGTCACTGGGTCCAAGGGGCCTTCCGGACCTGTCGGACCAGTGGGTCTGGGAACTGCGGGACATGATGGAAAATTGGGACCTGTTGGACCTGCGGGTCGGATAGGACCTGTTAGACTTGCGGGACATGATGGTAAATTTGGACCTGCGGGTCCTACAGGACTTGTGGGACCTCCGGGTCCTACAGGACCTGCGGGAACTGCGGGACATAATGGTCAGTTGGGACCGGTAGGACCTGCGGGTGCTAAAGGACGTGTCGGATCTGTGGGTGCTACGGGACCTTTGGGACCTGCGGGTCCTGCAGGATCTGCGGGACCTGCGGGTGCTACAAGACCTGCGGGACCTGCTGGTCAATTGGGACCTGCGGGACCTGCGGAACCTGCAGGACCTGCTGGTCAATTGGGACCTGCAGGATCTGCGGGACATGATGGTAGCGCGGGATCTGTGGGCCCTGCGGGTCCTCCAGGACCTGCTTTGCCAAATGGTCCAGCGGGAACTGGGAGACCTGCGGTTCCTCCAGGACCTGCGGGACCTGCGGGTCCACCAGGGCCTTCGGGCGGGGCAACTACAGGCTAATGATGGATAGAAGTACGATAGAGAGCCATGCATCCAAATAAAACCTTCCAATCAGCGGCTGTTCTACATGTACATGTAAGCCAAACGCTAGGCGTCCCATATCGAAGGCCTGGTATCCCCGTTGACGTGCCCAAAAATTGTTTATACATAATGTTAAAGTTATCAGAAAGGAATCTTTATGTTGGTTTGGCGTGCCGTCAAAATTCTAGGCGTCCCCAATCAGAAATGGTTGGCGTATGTAGCTTTAGTTGTGGGGGGGGGGCTGGGAATGTAAATGACAAGGAAAATTCATAATTAACAATCGGCCTAAAAACGTCGTACAAGGTCTAGCGGCGCCCGGGGGCAAGAGGTAGGTTTTAGTGCGCCCCCGGCCCCAAAAGGTCTTCCTTCAAGATACTCTAGAGTGGGGGAGGGGGGAGAGTGCTGACGGACTTTTTTTCTCCCTTCACATTCACAAACGAAACACTGCCACGTCATAGTAGTCGATAAGTTAAGCTTTTGATGTACAATCTATCAATTTCACAGGAAATATTCGCGCATAGTATGGATTTTTGTATCAAGCTCCCCGCGGCGCCCCCCCCCCTTTCCAAACCGGCGCCCGGGTTCAATTGTCCCCCCCGCCCACCCCCCTTCCCGCTGCTGCTGGCTGCTGATGTTGACTCTCAATTCTACTTGTCTGATCGCTGGCCGTTATTACCAATGATACCACTGCAGCTAGGGATAGTATAGTGTATAGATTTAGGGATATTTTAGTGACTGAGGGATTTTTGAAAAGCAATCCCCAGATATCTGGGGATATTTTTTGTGAAATGACGCATGTTATATTGGGAGCTGGGATTATTTTTTTTATGCAATCTAGGGAGATTTTTTGTTGAGATACCCAGAATCCAGGGATATTTTATTTGGACTCAACCAGTGGTATCACTGGTTGAATTACTGAGTTACTGGTTACTCACGCTATGTCTGCAGCATACATGTAGCAGTGACTAACCTTTCAGTAAGCATGCAGTGATAATCTGTCCGTCCGTCCGTGCGTCCGCGCATCCGGAGCAAGGAAGGTCACTATACGCTGAATATTGAGGCACGTATGGAGATAACGGCGGCGGGGCTTGGCCCACGGGCCAAACAAATTACCAACCGTCAACAATTGATCGACAGGGTTATGAACCTTTCATATCCAATCGTAATAATTTACAACGATGACCCATAATTCAATTCTCAACTAATTAAAACTTCCATTTTTGGTTAAAAAAAGATTCTTCTTCTTTCAGCAGTGTGCAGCTAATGCATGCGGATTCTAGGCTTTATATTTCTGTGATCCGGAGTCGCACAAAATTTATACTGTTTTATAACAAAGCTACGGGCCTAAGCCTGCACTAGCGAGGGCTATTATAGAACTGCATGCATTGTCTAATACAAGGCATAGGCCCACACGTTCATCAGAACTATCATAATAGACCTAGGCTATGCTTAACAATTGATTGCATTTTAAACCATTATTCGTTTTAATGTCCAATGATGCAATGCCACAAGCCTATAGATGACCATTAATCGATGGCCTATTAAGCGTAACATATATTGTAGCAATGTAACAAGCACGCTAGTAACATAGGCCTCACACTACAATAGAACTTGAAAGTGACAAAGACAAAGCCAGTAAAAAAGTTTCACTCTTGGGAGTTGGGACACACAATATATAAAAAGATTCTTGGTTTTTCTCGCCACTTCATCTCGTAGCTTGTTACATACACCGCCATTTTTTGCATTCGATGGAAATACAGTATCACATATGATCAAAGGCTAGTGAAAAAGTTTCACTCTTGGGACGCATATAAAAATCTCAAGGTTCTGGGTTTTTATAATCGTTTTTCAATAAACTATATCTCGTTGCCTACCTTGTAACATACACTGATATTTCTTTTGCATTTCATGGAAATAAAGTATGACAAATGATTAAATGCTAGTAAAAGTTTCATCCTTGGGACGCATATAAAAATTCCAATATTCTGGGTTCTAATTGTCGCTTTTTCACTAAATTCTATGACGTAGCGTATGCATACACACACTGCCTTTTATTTTGCATTTAATGGAAATACAGCATGACAAAATAATAAAAGGCTAGTAAAAAAGTTTCATTCTTGGGACGCACAAAAACCCCAAGGTTCTGGATTTTTATTGTCGCTATTTCACTAGACCATAACTTGTTGCTTGTGACACACACTACCATTTCTTTTGCATTCAATGGAAATAAAGTATGATAGATGATTAAATGCTAGAAATAAAGTTTCACTCTTGGGACGCACATAAAAATCCCAAGGTTCGGATTTTTGTGGCTATTTTCCACTAGAGCCTACATGTGCATGTATGTCGTAGCTTGTAGCATACAATATGTGACGCAGAATACCACGCTGATCTTTACCGTCACTACGCTCACGAGTAGCCTGGCAGCTGCCAGCTACTAGCTGCCAGCTGCCAGCTGCCAGCTAAGAAGTGAAATAGTGTTCTTCTTCAAGTTTTGCTCGGCGCTGTAGCCTATATTGTGTTATATGGGATGGGTGATTAAGGTAAAAACGGCATTTTGACGTTATTATTGGTGTAATATGTGAACTCAATAAACTTATCTGAGTATAATCTCTCTCAACTGAGCTGATGTATAAAGGCAGGCAGTAATGACCACACGCACTATGCACACAAAATCTGCTTCATGTGACCGGCTTACCGTCCAGCCGAGAGAGGAGGATGTGCCCGACGAAGCTACTCGCCTCCTCCCACCCGTCACCGGAACCCACAGGGTCCCACGTGAGAGTCTCAGATAAGCCTGCGTGCTGGGAGGCACTCGCTATAGGCTGCAGATCTCCTGACGCTCGCTCAGCGCGGCACGCCGTCCGCGTCCTAACGAGTAGAAGCAGGATAGGTGCGCCCTCTGGGAGAACGCCGCTTCTCGGGTACCCGGACCATCTGCGGCCTCAACGACCCTAGGCAAGCGCACGCCGCACCGATGTTCCATGCTACAGTTCCACAACATTGTTACATATAATTTATAGCAAAATAGGATACTGATAGGCTATGACATTTGCGCAGTAGCAGCCGTTGTTTTGGCGGAACAATCAACAAGCAGGACGAAGCCGTAGTCCATAGGTTAGGCCCGGTTAGACCGTGAGCAAAAAAGTCGTCATCAAGTTTATATAGCTGTCCCTTTGTCAAAATGTTGATAAATTTTCACAATTCTGTCTCAAATGGAAAGAGGACTAAATTTCTAAGGAATTATTATGTTGCTTGTGAAAACATCGCAATAATGTCGTAGGTACCCCTACCGTGAAAGTCGAAGAACAGCAATCGTCAATTTCCTGTAATCTTGGTCCTACAAGCCTAGATCGTTACGATTTTCTAAATAATTCTTTGCACGATTGTCAAATAGTATTAGTTGCTGTGACAGGGACACCATTTTCGGTAACTATAGGTAGTTGTATTCACTTTTACTCTGAAAATGGCAAAGGTTGTTTTGTTCGATAGGTCTACATGACACACTCTACACTCTACCGCAGTGGCGTCGCCAGCTATGTGGCTCTGTGGCGCGTGCCACACCTGAAATTTTAACGTTAATTTTTTTTACATAGCCTATTCAGTTTTTGGTTTGGCGAGTGATCATTGATGTCATATAAACTGTTTAAAGATCATGTAGTGTTTAATCTAAAGCTGATGATCTTACACGCAGCGTGCCGCGCTGTGTGCCTACTGTTTGTTACATCATTACGTGACATCCGAATACAAATTTTGTGCCCCCCCCCTCTTCTCAATTCACCAGCTTTAGCCTACTGGAAGCAAAGACCTTCTCTCCAAAGGATTTAGTGAATCATCAATGGAAAGTCTGTTTTCTATAGTCTACACGACTCAGCAGTCCAACGACGTGGGTGAATACTAACTGCTGCAAGCTGTTGCGGCCATCACCAGTTCGACCTCTGACACGATTTGCTTCAATGGAGTGGACAGTATAGGTTATTATCCAAATGCCTGCGCTTTCGTTTGACATCTCGCTTTCGTTTGACATCTTGCTGAAAGGGATAATTAAGACTTATCGCAATCAATTTCACAGTCGGTTACCTCTACACAGACATTTGGCCTAAATGTTTTTCCAGCAGCATGAAGCTTAACATCGAGATTTGTTCAGCCTCATTCAGCCTTCCGTGCAGTGGTTAACGTGAGAAATATGACGTGGGTGTGACGGTGACGGGGTTCCATATTTTAAGTAAATTTGAACATGCCAATTAAACAAAAAAATCAGTGGCAAAAACAAAACCTCGCCCATATATAATTAAATGTATATTATGTATACTGATATAATGTTATTAATCATTGTCCATGCATACGCCAATATTACTTTGTATTTTGCAACAAATGGCCTATCGGCTCGAATAATCATATCGTAAAAAATTCTCTTCAAGCAATTTACATCATCACTATGATGCGTAAACAATATATCATTATAGCCTTAAGCCGGGTGACATATTTGAGATGCCAGGTTCCAATTTATGTGAGGCGCCCGGTGCCCATATTTTAGGTAGGGGGCCTGAGACCTGACGGGACCAGGCCCATTTTGACCACCGACTGGAGTTCCATGACCACATTATAATAATTATAACGGCTGTTGTTCTTGTAATTAGAGTGACACTCCTGCTTTACCAGAGAATGCAGACCGTGTCATTTCGTTGAATCTGTCGGAACGGCATCGTTAGCTGCTTCAGCAGCTCACTAGAGGATTAGGCCAAAAATTTGGAAGTATGGACTATGGAGGATAAATTTTTAAAGTTGTGTATGCCAGACTGCAATATTGTGGTTAGGCTAGTAGGCGTAGTAACGGTAGTTAATTAGGCCAACTAAACTACCAGGCCTATTGCACGCGGAATCTAGGCCCCATAGTTGAAGGTGGATACGTGCATGGGCAAGAATTTCTTAGAACCCGTTCTGCAGGGTGGATGGATACTGCTATTGGCGTAGGCCCACTGGAGTGTACTGGGGAGGGTATACTACATATTGATGGGGTATACTGCCTTAGTAAATGGCCTACATATGCAGGTGATAAAAAATAGGCCTATAGTGCTACTGGATGGGTTAGGGTTAGGATGTCAAACTGACATTTTGGCGTTAGAATTGCCTTGAACGGTCCTATGGGCCTTTTGAGCTAGCATTTCATTAGCCTACTGTTCACAGTTTTTGAAATAGTAATCTGGCTTTCCATTATTTTTTATGGGTGGGGTGGGGTTTAATTTTAAGGACGGTGTGTGAGTATAAAACGCTATTACCGTCCGGGTTTTGTATGTGAGGGCCGCCACAAAATCGCTCCCACTTCTTTAGTCGCTTTTTACGACTCGCCCGGGGAGCTCTGGGCTGCAAGCCAATTCTTTGTTCCCTGACTTGCACGGAGAATTATTTTCAGTTATGTTAAATTTACAGAGTTTGCTTTATTTTTCATTAGTCTAAATTGAGAATGTCTACATGTAGACTCTAGGCGTATGTTTGATTAATTAGCATGTTTAGAATGGATTATTTTTCTTCAATTATGTGTGGCAGTTTTCTATTGTGATCGGTATAAATTTATTAAATAAATTTTACGCTTTTGATTTAAGAAGCTTCCACTATGATATCGTATGAATAAGAAATTTCTATTTTATTTAATAGGGCCATGCAATAATCACTTGCAACGTTTCAAGACGTGGCTTTGATGTGGCCCTTGTTGTGACGTAGCAGTTTAAATCGTGAATATGCAAATGAATTAATGAAATTTTGCAAATACTATGCAAATTTTTGTCTGCCACACCTGAACTCAAATCCTGGCGACGGCGCTGCTCTAGCGTGTACAGTTCTGTCTCGTGCACAAGATCATTAACAGAGTCCGAGACTATTTGTCCTCCGCTCCTCCCCATGACAGACTCATTATTAAGTGTACATATTAAATGGGCTTGTCAATCATCTTATAAATGACGACGTTGAGCTGTTATCTGGACTCCTATTGACTCTAAAGTCATCTTAGTAGAGCAACCAATGTAACATTATACAATTGATAGACGGCTTCGTACATGTACGTGCTCATGTGCACACTGTCGCTTAACTATAGAGCCTATTAGAATAGTTTATAGGCTGTACATCGATTTTTCACTGTACATCATATGAAATTGCAGTTTAACGTAAAACACTTGCGAAAACTTCATTGAATTGATTTGGCTTTTTATATGAAGAAATTTACGATGTTTTTTAAAAAACTTTCTCAGTGTATTGCGGCAACACCATAGTAGGCCTACGAAGTTTTGGTATAACTACTGTCTACCGAACTTTGTACTATGCAATTTGTTCAAAGTTAGTCCTATTTCCAGCAGTGAAATGTTTAGAAAATCGGTCAACACTTAATAGTGAAGAGGCAGATTTTAAAAAGTGCTCTAAGTCACGAGTTAGATTGCACTGAAACGTAACCAACACCTGTCCAGAAATGATTGGGGGGGGGGGGTGGGGTCAAAATATCAGGAAAAGCATGGTGTTAGTTGCTCGAAAGGGTGGAGTAACTTTTTATGACGTCATCAAGATGGCCGCCGATCCGATTCAATAAAACAACAATAACTCAACAAGTATTTGAGATATTTAATGTTATTATAGCTCGTTTGAAAGGTATTTAATCTTCTATAAGAAAGCTCCTTACTACTTTTCTTGAAAACCTTATACTTCGTCTCCAAAATTAAAAACTAGTTAAATTTTCAACAAAATTCTACGAGGAAAATTAGATTATTTTACATGTATGTTTGTAAAAAAACGATGCAGTTTTGAGTATTACTACTAGGGACATAAAATATAAAGAATAAAAAATCCTTTCCAACGAGCTAATGCATGTCTCGATCACATTTAGGTAATCTGAAATATATACATTTAAAATAAGATGCATGCCGTCGAGGTGTGATTCACATAATTCTTTAGTATAACCTAAGTCAACAATTATTTGATTCTAGGCAAGGCCAGAGATCAGGGCCTAGCTAGGATTGGTCTTAGGTTCCAAGAACTAAAGCTAGAGGCGTGAAGTGTAGTATGAAGCCCAGTTCGAAGCCTAGAACCTGGGCCTTGGCCTAGGTTTAGACCTAAGATTAGGCATATAGTAAGGTCAAAGCTGTGAACGGGAAGACACATGTAGCCTACAGCTTTGCTTTATAAACAGATTAGGGTTAGGAAATGCTATGATTTAGGCAAATGAACCAGTTTATAAAGCAAATCTGTAGGCTACATGTATCTTATCCTATTTAGGCCTGATCTTAGGTCTAAACCTAGGCCAAGGCCCAGGCTCTAGGCTTCAAACTGGGCTTTATACTACACTTCACGCCTCTAGCATTAGTTCTTGGAACCTAAGATCAATCCTAACTAGGCCCTGATCTCTGGCCTTGCCTAGAATCAAATAATTGTTGCATATAGGTTATACTAAAGAATCTTGTAAATTACACATCAACGGCATGTATCCTATTTTGAAATATATAGACCTATATATTTCAGATTACCAACATGTGATCTGGACATGCATTAGCTCGTTGGAAAGGGTTTTTTATTCTTTATATTTTATGTCCCTAGGAGTAATACTCAAAACGGCATTCTTTTTCTACATACGTAAAATAATCTAATTTTTCTTGAACTTCGTTGAATATTTCACTATTTTTGAATTTTGGAGACAAAGTATAAATTTTTCAAGAAAAGTCATAAGGAGCTTTCTTATAGAGGATTCAATTATCTTTCGAACGAGATATCGTACGATGAAATATCTCAAATAATTGTTGAGTTATTGTTGTTTTATTGAATCGGATCGGCGGCCATCTTGATGACGTTATAAAAAGTTACTCCGCCCTTTTCAGCAACTAACACCATGCTTTTCCTGATATTTGGACCCCCAAATCATTTCTGGATAGGTGTTAGTTGGTTACGCTCCGATGCAATCTAATCGGAAAAAATGGATTCTTCCACTCTACTATAATAGAGTTACTGCCATGAGTTCGTAATCAGGGACGGCGTTAGGGCTCTCCGTGCCCCGCCCCCGGCCGCGGGGGGTACGGTTCTGGAGGAGTCAACTGGGGGAAGCGTTTTGAGTTTGACTAAGTTTTTTTATCCAAAAAGGCATATATAAGCGCGGAGTCAATTTTTTGAGGGGGCCCACTGGGGTCTATTACTGGTTTTGAACTAAGTTGCAAAAGTTTTCGAATTTTTTTTTTGTGTCATCGCCCCCACCTCCCCCCCTCCTCCGGTCGTGAGAGTTAAGAACGGGAGAGAAAAAAGTAGATTCAGAGAAAAAATTGACTTTGGGGGGGCCAAAAATTGACTTTTCGAGGGGGGGAGTGGCCCTACGCACCCTAAAGCCGGCCAAGAGTTTAATGGCGCTTTTGTTTTACTTACGATTTACCTACTTCCAGTATGTATGGATTCCAGTATGTATGGAATCGGGCGGATTAGAGGATCTGGTTGAAAATGCAGCAGCAAGACAGATGTGCAAACATCTGATTACGAAAGCCATTGTGCTCCAAACCAGAGCTTATACATTATGAATTGTAATATTATGAATTCTGCAGTGAAAATTGAATTTGTTCAACGAGTCCGATAACCGCGCTATCGAATCACTGCGTTGAAGCAGTGGTGAGGAAGTCTGCGCGATAACGCCTATGCTAACGGCGGCTACTTGGCAATGCCAATTTTTTTGGCTTATTTATTGGGTCAAACATAAAAAATTCACACATTTCATCATTAACGAAGACGACAATAACCAAGAGGTGCTGTTTTTTAAAAACACATTGTACATGCTGCTCAAGCGAATAAGGAGGATATGTTAGGACGTCCCATGTTCAGCAGTAGCGTTCGAAAGTTACCAGTAAACTACAAATATTTAGATTACCGGTAATCTATTCTTTAATTGGTAAACTATAATAATCTATGGTAATCTAACTACGCAAATATTTGACCGGTGAACTACAGAACGAGTCAAAATATTAAATAAAATTTCCAAATCTTGCTAGGATTCTACATACAAGTACTTTCCATCGGAAACAACCTGTTTTCAACGAAACGATCCAGGTTGCTCTCATGAGATAAATTTAAACTGCATTTCATGCCAAAATCTACGTTTTTCAAAAGAGCAATCAGGATCAATTACCGAATCGGTCATTTATTATAAACTACCGTAATTTAAAAATAGATTACCGTAAATTACCGAGCTTAGATTACCATAAACTACCGTCAACTAATAACCCCTTCGAACGCCATGAGCAAGATTTCTAAGAAAAATACAAATATTCAAATTATAGATGGCGTTAGACGTCCCGGACCAACAAAAACGAGTGCCACACCCAGTCATCCTAGTTACAGCAATAAACTTAACGGTTTCTGGCAACAAGGTAACTTTTGGAAGTTGCAGCTTCAAAATAATCATGCCAGACAGTTTCTGCCACGTGCCGCTGTTTAAACAGAGAAGGGGGAATCAATTCCCTGCGGACAAAAAATGAAGTACGTGTAATCATGAACTGGGGCGATTAACAAGATATTAGTGGACACTTTCGTTGTGTTTAGACTTCGGCAGCTTTCCAAATTCCATCGCCAAATATTGCCCGAACTCCCTGCGTCACAGAGGCAAATAATGTGAGTATAAATTGCGCCTAGCTTTCTGTTTAAATACAGGCCTAGTATCTGTTTAAGATTAATATCATACTGCAATTTATTTATCGCTGCTTCTGTAGCCTACGCAAGTAGGCCTAAATATCAGCCTACGGCACTCGCCGCTATAAATCAGTCAAGCAATTCGACTAGATGAATTAAATTATATTTATCGACCATCGCAGCAGTTTGATCTGTGTGAATAAACTATATTATAGTGAAATATTGTTGAATATTATGTGCTTTTTTCGATTAAATACCTAGCATTAGATTTAAAACAAAACAAAAAGACGGCTAGTCAAAAAGCTAAATCACCGTTATATCTGCGAATGCATGAATTTATATCAAGAAGCTGAATCTGGCCTTATGAAAAACCCCGTACCTTAACTCTGACCGTAGACAGAAATTTGCCATAACAGAGCCCTAACATAATTCCAGCAATATTCCGAATTACAGCCCGTGCAAAACAAGAGAATTATACATGCTGCACATCCCTGCACATCCCCCACGCCCTAGTGTTAAGCATCAAATTCTTTGCAGATACAGCTGTGAGAGATGCAGCTGGACCATCTTAATTGTCGCCACCTGGCGCAATTATGAGCACGGATCCTCATTCAGCACACATAATATATTGTCATTATTTTGTGAACAGGAGCCGGCGACAAAAAGACCACACGGTTTCTATATTTGGTGATTAAGGTGATCTTGAAGCCAGATAACAGAAAGCTGCTAAGGCCTCATAACAAGTTTATTTCACAAAAAATGACTTCATATTATCATGTCTCATTATGTAAACAAATAAAATGTATCGAAACGATTTTGAACAGGCACATTCCTTTCCAAAAGACAACAAATAATGAATTATTTATTTAAAATTAAACAATGGCAGAATAGAATAGAAGAGGTCTAAATAGAGCACACTGATCGCAATTTTATTGAATTTCAGCACCGAAAACTATCAAATTATAAAGCATGCAAATAGTCTGCAAATAAATCATATTTTAGATCAATTTTAATGTCCGATGTCCATTAAATTTGTCACCAAAGTTACAAAGAGACCACAATGACGTCATAACGTCTTTTAAATCACGAACCTCCGTGATATTGCAGTTAAGAAAAGCTTCTACAAACCAATAACCAAGTAAGTTAAGTGAATAAAAGATAAATAAAAGCAAACATTGACGTTTTGGGTAGCCGTCTGACAAAGCTTTTGTATGTTACAAGTGCAGTATGCATGCTGCACTTGTAGCGCACTAAAAAATATGTCGTGGAGACGCTTGCTTGTATCGTTGGGGCGGTTACAAGGCGTGATGCCTTCCTAGAATCTTGGAGACAATTTTTGACTTATCCCTCTGTCTTTTTAGAAACAAACAAGAGATTGTTTTTTTTAAATGCGTATTTTGTGTGAATTTTTAGAATTGAGATAGCTCTGAAGCGAATGATGATGACAGCCCATTTTAAATAGCCTAGAGGACATCGACATGATTGTATCCGCACTGTTTGAATAAATGCGCAGGAATACACTTTAGACTTCGACACTTAGACCGCCATACATTTCTCTGTGCACAATAATCATTATAGTACGCCTATGCTGTTTTACTTGATTTTAGCTAAAGCTGGAGATGGCTAGAGTAAAGATGGCTAGTGACGCGGAATAGACACTGTGAAATAGGAAGGATTTGGTGAGGCTTTTTGCTGGGGCTTGAAGGGGCTAGGGATACAATTAACAAGTGAAGGAGGGTTGAATCAAAACCGTCCCAACCCCACTGATTAGCCGTCACTAATTTCCACTTTAAGCTGCCTGATAAATTTGTTAACATTCATACTCAGTATTATCATTGTTCAAATAGGCCCAGCATCGTAATCAGTGACCGATAATGAATATATAATATATGACATTCAAATAGCCATCTCTCAATTATACTTAATCACAGCCAGTGGTTAAAGTGTTTCGGAAGAGCAGAGGTTCATCTTGGAAAAAGAATTTTTGTCCAAGATTAGAGTTCATCCTCTTCCTATGACACGAGACATGCAGCTGTTTAATTACGGTATGCCTCAGACTCTAACACTTCTCTACATAAAGACTTCACTTCGTACGATTTCTTGATTTTGTACCTTATAATCATTTCCCCCCCAACCTATCATGCTCAACAACAGCAACGCTAGTCTGAGCAGTGGGAGCGCCCGCTCGGGTGCGTTCCTCCCACTTATCAGCAGTGGGAGCGCTATTCTCAATCTTTTGGAGCAGCGGGAGCGCCGCTCCCATGCGCTCCCCCCCACTTAACCACTCATCACAGCAGCGCCAAAAGAAGGTTAAGGCATTTCAAATTTTTTCACAATCGAATTGAGAAAGTTCCGTAGGTCTCCAACAACTGTATTATGCTACTTCAAGTAAAAATCTCCATAGAAAGCACTATCATAAGGTTATAATTATCTGAATGAGGGATAAAGTATTCTGAAACCCATTGCAGCCAAATTAAGTACAATATCAACAACGACAAAACATAGATCCCTCGACAAAATTTGACACGCACTAAGGAATAATTGTATATATTATCAAATAAAAAAACGTCGAATCATTAACAAATTGCATACGACACACCAAAAGAATTGAGGCACAACGTTACGGGCTTACTGCGGAACAGCTAGAAAACCAACCGAGTTAAACTAGCGGTAAGCTACAGCCAGGCCTGAATATATGCGGATTCGCATCGCAATTTGCGATGCAATTTGACCCCTTTTGAGAATCAAACACAAATTTTTTATTGTTAAGTCAAGGTTCAATTAACCGACGAGTGGCACATCTAAATCTAACGCTGACCTAACTTTCAATTCACGTGTGGCTTTATCAGTAACCAATAGACGTAGTCCTATCTACCGTATGGAATGGCGAGACACTTAAAAGACTTTTAAAGACTATTGTATAAAAATGACTCAACAGTTAGGCCTATTGTGTTATCCCTTGGGCGATATTAAGACGATATAAAAATTGCTAATCAAATTTGTGAAACTGTTAATTGAACTACAATTTGATTAGCAAAACTGCTAATCAATTTTCTGAGCTTATATTCAGGCCTGGCTATAGCTTTCTGTGGCAGCCCACTGGCGTGAGAGAACACACACGTTTAAGGCTGAATCACAAGATAGATGTTTAATTCACAAGTAAAACAATCTTACAGCTAGCATCATATCATAACAATAAATTCAACTAAGATATAAATAGAATGAAATACAATACGTGTAGATCTATTTTGACACATTGTGATTAACTGTGATCACGCAATGCAGTAAATAAGGATATATTATAATCTAAATAAAGACAATATAATAGAAGAAACAAAAGCCCACGATCCTTCACGTGCCATAGTAATTCAAAAAAAGGAAGTAACTAAGCTAATCAGCTTTAAAAAATTAAAAGAACTTAAAATGCACACTAAATTACCGAATCAAAATGATAGAGCAGTATGGAAGCACAATCATTTGATGTGAATCGCAAACAACCAGCGTATTATACAAAATAGAGCACATTTAACTAGAGACATATAACACATATTATGCCATAACATCAGTATTATAATAGCAAGGAACTGAACAGTTTGTACAATAGTCTCTAATCGGAAGCAATATCTGAAACAGATACACAAATTTATACAACACAGCGTCAGACAATATACAACGCAAAAAGCAAGGGGGACACGTATACGTATAGCATACAGTAAACAGTATGTAAAGTATTCAATTTGAATTGTCTTAATTCACGATATTTAAATCTATCCGCGTGCTTCTAATCAAGATAAGCAACAGCAGCCAATATTAGCAAAGAACAATGGAGCTGTATGAAGACTATCAAAAGAACTGTCCGATCTCTACGAATGGAAATGGCTGGTGAATCAGGCATCAAGCTGTGCTCAATCGGCGGTTAATGTCATGCATGGCTTACACAGCGCAATCCTTAGGACGCCACCAATGGTCACGTCACACTGACCACATCAAGTGAGGCCAGGCACGATACAGAAGTTAGAGAACACCATCTGCCGAGTCAAGCTGCATACGTATTCATGTCAAACTTGACTGAGTCTGCATGTCTCATCAGAGGCTGCAATGTTTCATAGTTTCAATAAATGTTTTATATCAAACTTCTTCTCACACCCTAAAACTAAGAAAGCGGTTCAATAATCAATATCAAGATATCCGCTCTACGCCGCAGCTCTTACGCAGCATCTCTTACGCAGCATCTCTTACGCTGCAGCTCTGACGCTGGAGCTCTGACGCTGGAGCTCTACGCCACAGCTCTATTCCACAGCTTTATGCTACAGCTCCATGCACAGCTCTACGCCACAGCTCTATGCCACAGCTTTATGCCACAGATCTATGTCACAACTCCACACCACAACTCTACGTCAAAAGCTTCATGCCACAGCTCTATGCCGCAGCTTTACATCGCAGCCCTATGCCTCGGCTCTACTCCGCAGCTGTACGCAGCTCAACGCCACAGCTCTATGTCGAAGCTCCACGCCACAGCTCCACGTCACAGCTCTACTCCACAGCTCTACGCCGCAGCGCTACGCCGCAGCTCCACGCCACAGCTCTCCATCACAGCTCTAAGCTGCAGACTCGCTGCTCAGTGGCCGCTCCGGCGCGACCGGCCTGCCGTCGCCGGACGGCTTGCGACTGAGCACCGGCTTGACTTGAGCCGCCGGCTTGGGCGGCAGCACCGGCGACCAGGTCTGCCTTCCGGTGAAGGAGCGCGGGAACGTGGAGAAGGGCTTGGGCGACATCACAGCGAAGTCGCCCCCTGGGGGGGCAAGGGGCGCAGCCCCCTTGGGGGCCCCTGCTGCAGCAGTAGGAACGCCTCCGGGAGTAGGAAGACGTCCAAGGGTCATGCTGCTGCTGGTTGCTGCGTCAGACAAGGCGCTCAACTGGATGGGGGTGGGAGGTGTGGGATGAACACCCCCTGCTGCAACTGATGAGGAAGTGGCCTTCAGCGAATGAAAGCTCACAGCACCGATCGCTGCAGGGTGACCAGATGACTGTAAACTCACAGCACTGACTGCTGCAGGGTGATCAGATGACTGTAGACTCACAGCACTGACCGCTGCATGGTGGCCAGATGACTGTAGACTCTCAGCACTGACCGCTGCAGAGTGACAAGACGATTGTAGACTCACAGCACTGGGCGCTGCAGGATGACTAGACGTCGCAAGGTTTACTGAACTCACTAGTGCAGGCTGACTTGATGTTGGAGCAGCAGCACTCATCATCTGCTTGTCACTTGGCGTAATGCTAGCAGTTGTAACGGCAGCGATCACATCGGCCGCTGGCTGACTAGATGTCGCACCATCGAAAGTACTGCCGCCACTGGTCACGTCGCTACCAGCGACCTTGATACCTGCTGCAGGATAACTGCCTGGTGTCCTCCCCCATGCAGTGCTACCACTCTTCACCACGCCACTCCTGCTTCCACCAACCCCAGTCACAGGCCCAGAGGCACCCTTCCCCTCCGCCCCACCCTCTGCGCCCCGTAATCCCCCCCCACTGCCACCCGGCTCCCCGGTTCTGAATGTCGACAGCAGTCTGTCTTTGGCCTCGCTCACACTAACCATACCTGAAGTTGACAACGCCTTGAAGGTCGTTGTGAAGGACCCGGCCACTGAGGGGACTACAGTGGGCACTGCACACCCAGCCACTAAAGGGGCGCCAGAGTGTGCAGCAGAGCCAGTGACTGTGGGGACGTTAGAGGGCACTACAGCGGCAGCCACTGAAGGGGCGACGGAGAGTCCTGCAGAGCCAGCCACTGAGGGGCCAATAGATGGTGCAGCAGACCCTGTCAATGGCGAGGACCTAGCGACCAACAAATTTGTAGGTGTTGCAGCAGACGTGACGACAGTACACGGCTGTGTGACGACAGCTCGAGGTGGTGTTGTCAGAGACGTCACAGCGCTGGATGATGCTCTCAGTTTGACGACCGACGCAATGACAGGGGCAGTGGGTTGAGGAGTGGAGGTCAAGTTGGACACAGGTTTGAAGGTTACGTTAGACTGAGGGGTAAAGGTCAAGTTGGACTGAGGGGTGGAGGTCAAGTTGGACTGAGGGGTGGAGGTTACGTTGGACTGAGGGATGGAGGTTATGTTGGACTGAGGGGTGGAGGCTATATTGGACTGGGGGGTGGATTTCAAGTTGGACACAAGGTTGAAGGTTTGGCTGGACTGAGGGGTCGGAGCACCTCCAGAGCCCACCTCCCCTGGTGTGCTCAGCTCGGTGCCGCCCGCGCTGCCCTGCCTGGCAGCTGTGAGGTGTGCGGCAGCAGCAGCAGTCACCTCGCGCACCAGGCTGCTCGTGAAGCTCGTGCTCGAGTCCACCAGGACTGGGAGGGGGCAGGCGTGCAGTGCTCCCTCACCCCCCCTTGCAGCGTGTCTCTGCCCTTGAACTGCCGCGCTGCCCTGCTCCCCCTTCACGGTGTCCCCCGGCCCCGCCCCCCGCCCCCCACGG
>JAQIWG010001491.1:0-24307 GCA_034695025.1 Chamaedrilus cognettii
CGTGGCTGCGTCGGCCAATCAGAATACGTATCCGCATCCGCGCCGCACCTCATCCGCACCGCATTTTGTACCTACCCCTTGATTATCGCTCACACCCAGAAGAGTTCAAAGTTCAAAACTTAAAAGTTGTTGTAACCAAAGAATTGCAAAAAATAAGTTAGGCCCATATAATTAGCAGGCATGACAAAATATAATCTTCACCTTTGGTGACATATATACATATAATAAGGCAATTATGTATTAAACTGCACAATTACAGCGATAAATTATCATGCATGCCCCATGCTTCAAAAGTGGAGCAGTGTTCCATATCTATTCCCCATCTTGGTAATCCCTAAATGATAGGCTTGCGAAGAAAGGAAGTGGCGCATCAAGAGTTTCTCGAGCCCGGGGCTTAGCCTAGTCTGAAAATGGCGCCCCACCACCATGTGACTTTCTCTCCTAGCGTGTTGTCAGGCTCTCAAACTTATTATAGGCCCAGATTTTCTGACGTGACCTACTTTATTCAAAACCTATTTTGAAAGCGGATCGACCCCGGATTGACGATGAATTAGCTAAATTTGGCATTTTCAGCGGACCAATTACAAAACGGCATGTGTATGCGTCACACGACGCCAGCAGCCAACCAATAGGAACGCTCACCTGAGGAAAAACTCCCAATTGCCACCAGCCAATCGATGACGAAAACTGAGTCACGTGGCTACCTCCTCAGCTTGAACTAACCTAGTTAGATTGTGCAAAATTGCTCCAATGAGGAAGCGCATAAACTAGTTCTGGAGCTACTGATTGGCTGTTAATCTATTCTTATTTAGCAATGCATCTGCGGACAAACTAATCGACGTTTAACAGCTGATTGAGTGGATAACGCAATATTGACCCCACCTATTTCTGGTAAAAGTTAGCCTATCAGTCGCTCTACATTCGACGCCGCTGATTGGTCGTCGTCCGGTTTATGTGAAGACAAATAACCATGCAGTATTGTTACTATTTTGAGGACCCTAAGTACTCACATTTTTACATAAACTACTCAATTTTTACCGTAGGTAGGCCTTATGTTATTAATGCGAGTAATGAGCCTAGGCCTATGCATATAAATTATTGAAAATGTGCTGCCAATTTTATCAGCGCCAATTTTAAAGTAGTCGTTATGTGTTATACTTATAGAGTGCTGCACTGAAGCCTGATCGTAGGATAACGACTCGTGGTAGATACGGATTATGGGAGGAGAGGGGGGGGGGAGAGGTCTAAGGTCAACGCTTCACAGGAGAAGTTTAACAACGTGAACACGTATGACTGCAGATCCTATTCCTGACGTCTGTCCGCTGTGTGCAGCTTGACATACAGCAGCCTGCCACTGCCATGGATGAAGTAGGCGAGCACTTCCGGTCGATCCTCGCCCTCCTCACAGACACGAGCACGCCCCTCCTCGACATGCTCACCGTGTTCGCCGGACGCAACCAGCAGCACGCCGCGCGCATCGTCGCAGTCACCATCGCGCATGCGCGTGACTCGCCCCTCCAGGCGCAGCGACTCGCCTGCCTCCACCTGGTCGACTGTATTCTGCGCGAAGAGAGAACGGCCATCGGTGAACGGAAGGGAGGCGATTTAAACGGGTTGAGGGGTAAGAAGAGAAATGGCTCACAGAGCAATGAGAGGACTGGTTGTGAGAACAGCGGTGGGGACATCTATCGACGGCTGTTTGGGGAGCAGATCCCCACCATGTTTGTCGGAGTGTATGAGACAGCGGACGCGAGTGTCAGAGCGAGACTGGTGGAGCTGAGGCGGACCTGGGCTGGTCTGGTACCCCGCAGGGTGCGGGAGGGATTGGATGCAAGGATGGGGGGCATTGAACCAGCCTGGGCCTCGCTCGTCAGGGCACATGATGATCTAGAGAATATGCGGAGGCATGGTACGAATGGCGACTGTGACGTTGATGACAAGGGCAGTTGTTGTGAGAAGCAGGAGGAAGAGGCTGACGATGATGTGACAAATAGAGGTTTAGATGAAGAGGCAAATAGGACATCTGATAAGAGTGAAAACGAAGAATTAAGTTGGAATGCAGTTGAACAAGAAATTGTTTTATCAGACGGAGCTTCAAACAGAGATTCACAGCAAGATGAAGATTTTAGTAATTCTCGTAAAGAATCAGAAGAAAGTAAACGTTATGACGAAATAGTGGTTGCGAACTATGTGGAAGCTGCGTCAGTCCTTGACGGTGGAGGTTCCAATGCTGAGAGTTTGAATTCTAATGCAAAAGATGTTGCTGATGACAATTCTGACCTTGGTGAGAACAACGACCTTGAAATGGAGGTCAGCGACATCCCAATTGACCTTTCTTCAGACTCAGAGGCTGATGACACCGGGCCACCATCAAAGGAAGGAGCTTCAGAATGCGGTGACTCAGACTGCAATGGGGAGACTGGTGTCGACAGGCTGAAGAGCTCCAACCCACACTATCTAATTATTCGCAATAAAAGCAACAAAACTGTAGCAAATAAAAGCTTCCAAAAATCATCGTCTCGAGTCAATGCAGATGATATCGCTTCTTCCACCGCCGCTAGCTCCGGTGTAAGTTCTCCTGAGTCCTCCCAACATGTCACTGCCGCTGCACCGGCAAGCTCCTCTCCCGCCAAGCCTGCCCGGCGGGCGACAGGCGTCCAGCTGGACGTGGAAGAGTTTTGCAGCAGCCTGCCAGACCTGACCGTGTCGGCGCGGCAGCTGTCTGACCGCCTGGCGCTGCTTGCCATGTCCGCACGGCGCAGGGGGGGCGCAGCGGCTGTGGTGGGCGCCGTGGAGGACTTCCTGGCGGGGGCACCGCCCCCTGCGTGCAAGCTGCCCTGTCTGGGGCTTGTTCTGTCCATCGTGGACAGGGAGGAGGAGCGGGGGGTGGAGCTGGAGCGGGGGGTTGCAGCCCCCACATACGCGCGGCTCTTTGACCCTCTCATCGCGCTGCTCTTCCTTGACGTGTTTGGTGCGGCGGACACGCAGCTGCGCCGCATGCTGTACAGGATGCGCGCCGGGTGGAACGACATGTTTGCCTGGGAGACCCTCCACGCGATTGACGAGGGCGTAGGGCTTCTTGAACCCACGTTTGTGTGGGGGAATGCCGGAGGGGCCCGGCTCGGTCGGGGGGTGCGGTCGACACGCGGGGGGGGCGTGAGCATCAAGGACGTCATGGCGTACAGCGCCTCTCAGAGCAGCGACTCCTCCCCGTTGCAGGGTCAACAAGGGTTTGCTACAGGTCATGGGTCAGGGGGTCAGTGGGTTGATGGAGGGGTGAGTGAGGCACTGAGCTCGGTGTCCTCAGCGGAGGAGGGGGGCGGGGACTCTGAGTGGAGTGAGGGGGAGTGGTCCAGGTGGAGCGGCAGCAGGAAGCGAAAGGTGTCCGTGCCCAAGCGCCGGTCTGCCAAGCTCAAGGTTGTCGAACAGAGACGACAACCGGTTGCCATCATGGCTAGACCCGCCCTCGTGACCCCTTTGAGCCCTGTGATCCCCGCGCCAATTTGTTTTCCACTTGCTGCAAAGATGAACGTCGTTGTACCCTCCTCCACTCGTCCGAAAAATGCTCCCCTTAGTTCCCCCCTTGCTGTTGCCTCTGGGGTCGTGACCCTGAGGGGGTCGCAGCCTGTCTGGCAGCGCGCCCCTGCGCCCATCGGGGCGCTGCAGCGAGCCCAGAACTCCTTCAGTTCTGCGCTTGTCGCCGCCCTCCGCAGAGCAGAGCTCACCCCCCAGCCTCGCATCCGCATGGCCCCGCCTCATATCCGCATGGCCCCCCCTCCTCCAACCATTCGCTGTGCCCCGGGGGGGATGCGTTTTGTGCACATGACTCACCATGTACCCATCAGACCTGCCCCCCTCGCCCCCTGGTCCCCATGCGCCCCCAGGCCCTGTGTCGCGCCCCCGATGGTCCCCATTGTGATAACGCCCTGGGACGACTCGATGCCCGTCCTGTCGCCGATAGTCATCAAGCCGGAGCCGGTCGAGACGGAGGATAGCGCGCCGGCGTTGGATGCGGCGCTGTGTGCTGACGGGGGTGAGGGGGAGATGAGATGTGAGCGGGTCGACGTGTCACAGCCTGCTGCTGGATCTTCTATTATGATGAGTGACTCTCACGCGGTTATGACGAGTGCTCCACTAAAGGTCGAGCCAATGGAAGCAGAGGCTTTGCAGAGTTCCCCGGTGGTTATACCGACGACTGCGGACGATCATTTTCTGAAGTTAATCGGAAGTGGTTCTAATGCTGTTTCGTCGCCGGCAAGTGCATCGCTGCAGACGAGCGAGCTGAGTTCTCCCAACTCAACGACGATCTTCTTCACGTCGCCTGCCTCACATACATGTACAACCACTGCTAGTAATTCTAATGTGATAGTCATCCAACTGTGCAGCTCTGTGACCAGCACTGCGCCCTGCTCTTCTGGTGTGAGGATAGCATCCAGCCCGTCTGGAGTTTTGTCTATGGCGGCAGGGTTTACATCATCTGTTGGCATCAATACCGGCAGCGCGCCACTCATCAGGGCGCAGCTCATGGCGGGGGGCGCTGGGGTCACGACCTCCTGCGTTAGGATCGCGCCGAGTCCGGCGGCATCTAATCAGAACGGGGCGAGGAAGGTCGTCCCAGTGACCTTGGTGCGGGCTGGCGCAGCAGATCGGGGCCTGAGGGCATCGCTACTCAAAACGACGGCGGTTAGTGGAGCGACAATAACTAGCTTGACTTCTGCGACAACGGGTTGTACATCTGTCGCAAGAACTGTCTATGTCATGAAGTCTTCATCGACTCCCATCACTGGGCGATCTATGTCTAACCCCATAGTCATCCAGCCATCTACAACTCCAATTATCGTCAAACCATTTGATGCGAGGTTCAAGTCGAGTATCGCTGCCTCCACACCCTGCCCTGTCATCTTGAGAACGCCGCCGGTTATTCTGCGTAGAAGTGCTACAGCCGGTCTGATGGTCAAGTTGACCACCCCGGTCAGCGCTGACACCCCCGCTGCTTCTTGTCGGACTCGAAAAAACTCAGTTGGCGAGTCACCAGGGGTGGAGATGATCAATCCTGACACATGTCCGATGGCTGAGATAGAACGTCTCGCGACTTCGATGTCCGATGGAGTCAAACGTGCCCCAGTTACGATCACAAAGATGAGACCCGCTCAGGCTCAGATTATCGTCACGTCTAGAGGAGCACCAAGTGCGCTGGAGCGACGACTGGCGTCTAAGGACAACCTGCCTCGACTAACGCCCGCACCTCTTCCTGCACCAACCAATCCCATCACAGTGGTACTTGCGCCCCTCCAGCTCACCGCCAATCAAGTGACGACCCACGTGTCTAATCAGCGCGACACGATTTCTCTCTCTGCGACTGGCTCCAAGGTCCCTGGCCCGGTTTTACGGCCAATGGCGAGCCTGCTTGCAGACACGGGGTTTGATCTGGTGCGCGAGTTTGTGTACACGGACCTAATCGCGCAGAGAACGACGCGGTATGCCTCACTGACCCCCTCCGAGCGAGAAACCTATGCCAGACTGGTGTCCAGCCACAGGCGGCTCGTCGACGCCATGCCGAGGGGCTACAGAGAGGGCGCGCTGCACTGCGCGGGGTGTGGGTTCAGGTGCAGTGCGCGTGTGGTGCTAGAGCTGCACAGGCAGTGTGGACACACGCGCGGCAAGGCGCTGCGCTGCTGCGTGTGCGTGGCCTTCAGCAGTGCGTCAGAGTGCGCGTTCAACGCACACATGCGCGTCAAGCACGGCATCGGCGCGAGGGTGGGTACTGGCTGCTAGCGTCATTGGATAACTTGTTTGATATATTCGCTGTCATCGTTGCATTCTAGCATTGCAACCAATCAATTTCTTAAGTGCTGATGTGCACATTTTTGAACTATTTTAATTTATGATGAAATATTGCAACATTATTTGTAGAACGTTATGACTGTGTGCCTGCTTGATACTGCCTGTATGCCTGGCTCTATGCCTGGTTCTATGCCTGGCTCTATGCGTGGCTCTATGCCTGTCTATGCCTGGCTCTAGGCCTGGCTCTGTGCCTGGCTCTGTGCCTGGCTCTGTGCCTGGCTCTGTGCCTGGCTGTATGGCTGTCTGTGCCGCGCTGTAAGTACATGCACATCGCTGTACACAGTGTGCCTGACTATCACATTCGTATGCCCAATTATCTGCCTGCGTATAGACCTCACTGTATGTCCTCTCACCCTATGCACTCTCACCGTATGTCCTCTTACTCTATACCCTTTCACTGTGTACCCGCCTTATGTCTCGCTGTATGCCTGTCTGCCTGTATATCTCGCTGCATGCCCGCCTATGTGTCTGTGTGCCCAGGGCTTCCTGCGCAAGTCTTTCCTCGAGTGCCCCTGGTGCAAGTTTGAGTGTCGACAGCAGACTTCTTACCAGCGCCACTGTGTAGATTGTGCGCGCGTATTTGAACCGCGCACCAACCTTGCCCCGGGCCCGGTCGACAAGGACATTCCCATCGAGGTCAGCGCGGGGTGTGCGTACCCCCCCCTGAACTAGGGTTAATTGCATTTTTATAAAGTATGGGGCCATGATTTGAATTTTGATCGTGGCATCGACAATTTGATATTGAGATAAATTTGCACGTAATTTTTTGCAGTTTTCTCTGACGAGCTGCTCCGAGGCAGCTGAATAATAATTCGATGAACTGTTTAATTTACTCTCTGGCGCCATAACAATGACAATTCTGTGGTACTTAAATTGGTTTAATCGATGTAGTTTGTAATTATATATGGCGTGGGATATTTTAGCAGCCAACTGAGCTCGGTTCAGTTGAGGCTGAGTGTAAACCCTTCAGTGAAGATCTTTCTAATACACGAGTGCTGAATTCGTGCGGTTGCAGGTCGGCAGCACCCTCGTTGCGAGGAACACGCTCGTCTGGACCCCCGGGGGGGTCGTGACCTCTGTGGGGCTGGTGAACCCCGTGGAGGACAATCCGCCCCTCCTCCCTGCAGTCCCTATCATGCTGCCGCTGTCGTCTGAACCGTCTATTTTACAAACCGGGGGGTCGGTTGGGATCCAAGGTGGTGCGTTGAAGCCCCCGGGGGATTCAGGGGGGGCAGCTGCTCCCTCAGGATCAGCGAGTGTTGTGAGGATCCAGATTGGCGATCAGTTTTACACCGTCCTGCAGTCGTCCAATCAGAACGGAGCTGTGGGCGGGGTTATCACGCTTGTGCCCTCCCCTGCAGCGCCGGGGACTAATAGGAGCGCGGCTGGTGCGGGGAGTGGGCGCACGGGGCCGCGGGGGAGGGGCCAGGGGGCGGGGAGTGGGGGCGAGAGAGCGGGAGCTGGGAGCATATGGGATGCCGTGTGTCTGTTCTGTAAGAAGGAAACGGTGCACATTGTGCATCACATGCTCTCCAAGCACTATGTCCAGGTTTGTCGATTATACTAATAGATAGTTAGTGCCTGTTTGGCTGAGGAGAGCGTAAGGGATGAGTTTGCATTTGGATTTTACGGATTGGGTGATTGGTCCCAGAGCCTCTCAGTAATAGGTGATGGTTTTCTATTGATGTTGTTGAGGGTCTGCTGAGTGATGCTTCTCAAGCTACGATTTTTTGTTCTACATGAAACTAGTGTTGGGACTAAATCTGTTGCAGTGATACTGAGTTTCTGTTTTTAATATTTGAAATATTGCATCGGTAGTCTACACTGTTGAATTCGTAAATTGTATGAGAAGGTATGTTGTCACGTCTTATGGTGTTAGAAATATTGCACATCGGTACACCGTTGAACTTTGATGTTTTATGCACGCAACATATTACGTGAGGTTTCAATATTTTGTCTTGCATGAGTATGTGTCTTCAGGTTGACCGGATTGATGTATTGCTACTCTGTACATACTATTTTTTGCTGGAATGTGTGGCTTCAGAGTGACCAGATGCATTGCTACTCTCTGCATACTATATTTCACTGGAGTGTGTGCTACAGGTTGACCGGATGTTGGATGAGCAGCGCTGTCCGTTCTGTCATGTCAGTTACTTGAACATAGCGGGACTGTGTCGTCACATGACCAAGGTCGCATTTCTACTTCCTGCGCTGTATTCTTTAACAGTTCTACTCCTTTGTACATATTGACTTTTTCTCATTCAATCACAGGATTATAGCGTTTATTACCTTAATTCACAGGTATTTAAAATTTAGTTTGTCAATCTTATTATATTTTAAGGACATTGTTTTTTTTGGAAAATATGGAGAACGCGGTAAAGTTGTTGTTGATTGGCTAGCCAGTTGCATTGTCTCACCCACTGCATCACCCGCTTGTTTGCTTATGGGCGTACCAATGAACTTGTAGGTTGGATTTATTGCACTGCGGGACTCTTAGTGTGAATGCATACAACTTTATCATTGCAGTTGTATGGAATATTAGTGATGTTGATATCATTTGAGACCCTAGAAGAATGTGTTTTAAAAAGTGATATTAACGCAATCAAATGTACCACATTTGTTTAGAAACTGGACAACATGACAACAAATCCATTACCAACTGGATGAAGCTTTGGATTAATTTCATGACAAATTGGTTTATTATTATTATGATGTATTTAGTGGCAAATGATTTTTTAAAAAGCTTTAAAAGCTGCTATCAATTTAAAGTCAACCTGCTATGTCTTCACTCACACATTTGTTCCAAACTATTGTATGTGAATAAAGCTCTTTTTTGGCAGAAATGTGTGATCAATAACAGAATATTGCAGTTTTCTGCAATTGTAAAAACTACGCATGTGGGACCAACGTCCCAAATATGCATAAATTACGATCCGTGAGCGCCTGGGCGGTAATTGTTGTACTGTCTGAGGTAAACGCTCTGATCCAGATTATGTGATTCTAAGGTCCCTAGATATGATAGTAACTGTTGTGTGAGTTGTGGAAGCTCTGATGATGTGTTTCCACAGAGCCACGACGAGTTTTTTCGCCAGATCTGCGCCATAGAAGTCGACGCGTCTCCCGGGGGCATGTCTACATCTGACCGCCCCGCCCCTACAGCTCTGACTGATAGGCAGGAGGTCGACGCGCCCCCCAGGGGCGTGGCTACTTCTGACCGCCCCGGCCCTACAGCTCTGACGGATTGGCAGGAGGTTGACGCGCCCCCCGGGGGCGTGGCTACTTCTGACAGCTTCGCCCCTGCAGCTGTGACTGATAGAAGTGCCTGCGTTAGCGACGACCGCATGGCTGAAACAAATTCAACGAATTCTAATCTTAGTTTGCTTCGACTTGACTCTAAGTCAGCTGGTACGTATTTGCCGGCTCGGAGCCGCCCGGCTGTAGCCAAACATCAGTCCGGCCCTCTCAGCAAGTGGCGTGTGTGCACTCTGTGTGACAAGAAAGTGTTCAGTCCACGAGGTATCTTTCAGCACATGCGTGCAGTGCACAGACACCAGTGCACACGCTGCACGCGAGTGTGGACTTCGTGCGCGGCGCTGCTGCGACACTTCCACTCGGCGCACGCGAGTGCGCGCAGCGTGTGCGCGGTGTGTGGTGCGCGTGTGGGTGTAGCACAGGATTATGTGCGTCACGTAACGCGCGAGCATGTGCGCGCGTGTGGCGTCATACTGCAGCGGTGCAGAGACTTAACTGGTGGGGATGTAACTGCACAGAGGCGGGGGGAAGAGTTGTGCGATGTGGGGGGGCTAGGGGGGGATGTGGGACCAGGGGGGGACAGGGGGGCAGTGAGATCTGGGGAGGATGGGGGAGCAGGGAGGGATGGAGGGGCAGAGGGGGATGAGGAACCAGTGGGGGATGGGTGGGCAGGAGGACCAGAGGGGGATGCTGCTAATGCACAGAGCCCTGGACTAGTTTCGCCTTGTTTAGTCCATAAGATTCAGTATGAGTGATGCAAAATGACTGAATTTGAGTGTGATAGGACCTATTTAAAAATTTGAGACAGGGGATTGGTCAACATGTGGGTCGGGTCAACATCGTGAGAATATTAAGAGACTGAGCGTCTTGAGAACTGACACCGAGGAGTCTCAGGCTTTGTGGTCACATGTTTACTTAGGTTGCATAATCATTCCTCTGTTGAATGAATTTTTTGTGTTTCTAGAATTCATTGTTGTGTTAATTTATGTGCTAATTAAACGCTTCATCGACGTTCTGCGAGTACGCTACGTTGAGTATCGAGCTATCTGCTGATGTTGGCGCCGATATCTTCTGGCACCAATATGAATTTTAAACATTTGTTTTCATTGTCAGGCCGTAAATAGAAATATTGAAGGAGAAATATTTTCAGCTTTGTTAGGCATTAAACTTTTTTTGTTACGCACATAGTAATTTTAGCACCCGCTCGAAGACCTGATTGCAATAATGGGGAGTGCTGATTGCTGTATGGGTCTTGGGTCTTGCTGTGATATTGAAAATGGTTGTAATTATGATCTAAATTAGGCCTTGAATCTTTGGAATGATGATCAAATCTTATCTAATATAAAGTCAAATTTTTAAAATTATAAATCAGGCATAAACCTTAAGCCTAAAGCAAGGCCAAGCTTAGCACATGGTCAAAGTGGTTAACTACCACAGCAATAATGATAAATCGTATTTAAGTTCTCATCATATTATGTCATTATATTATTATTATGTGATCCATATTATTACGATAAACCGGCTTTGTTTACATTCAATTAATTCTGTTGCTAGCTACAATCGCCGAAGGTTTGGGAGGAGGGTGTTCTGTTTGGGTGTGAGTTGTTCAAAGTTCAGTTTTATTATTTTTCCTTGTCCCCCCCCCTCTCATCTGTTTCACTCTACGTAAATTGACTAGGGCGGATGTTCCGAAAATTGTGAACAACGACCTCGTGTTAGAATTGAGAACTTGAAACTAGTACTCCCTCCGGATCTTCTATTCTGGGAATTCCTGGAAATTAGGCTAATTAGGATGGACAATAGGAAAATATGCGTTGGATGAATGGACACCGCGTAATATATAGTGAACCTTTGGTGGTAGTTTGTGTGAATGTAGGTATTTGTTGCTGACAAGTATCAGTGGCTTAGGCTGTCGAGCACACATCGCGCTAGCATGGGGACATCAGTGAAGGAAATCAAGCTTTGTCTTCTTGGGGTAAGGGGCAGCACGCTTAGTCTTTTCTAAATCGTTCTTATGATAATAGGATTACAGTTTATATAACAATTTTGTTTAAATAGTGTAAATTCTTATCTATCAGTCTATCAATACCGTAACGTATTATTCGTCATCGTTCTTTAATATCTTTAACTGCTTCAAGCATCCAAGCTGACTTGGAAGCAGACTTTGATGAAGTTTACCGTACCGTGAGTGTTTCCAATGGCTGTGCAGGACATGGGTGTGGGCAAGTCAAGCCTGGTGCACAGGTTCGTCTACGACGCCTACAAGCCGACCATTGAAAGCACCATTGGGTGCGTGTAATCCGACATTTAACTCTAACTGTAATCATTAATTCAGTACCGTCACTCTTTTTGTAAACTTAATTATTATTACTGCAGGTATTTAAAAAATGGAGAATCTAAAATGAATTCTGTGCATTTTGGGAGAGTGGTAGAAGGGGGAGGGTTTGAGGTTTAGAAACTCGTAAGACACTTGAGACTCACTGACACGCCGATGATGCTGGTTCATTGTTGGAGTTATTGAGACGATAACTGAAGCTAAGTACTGGGGGACTGGTCAGAGTGTTGAGTGTGCTCGCTGAGCCTGGGTGTGCTGCGTGTTCAGGCTGCTGGGACTAGTGTGGGTCTGTGTGGTAGTCTGTGTGTGATAGTCTGAGTGCCTCTCTCTGCCTGTGCCTATCTCTGTCAGTGCCTTCCTCTGTCAGTGCCCTTGTGTGTGTGTCTGCAGCGCTGCGTTCCTCACAAAGTCAGTCCCCCTCGACTCAGTCATCTACAAGTATCAGATCTGGGACACAGCTGGGCAGGAAAAAGTACCTTCCTTCTTATTTACTTTCCTTTATGTAACAACAACAATTAACGACTTGGCATATCATTCTTTAATCGTCTAGGATGTTATCAGAGATATGCAGCTTTTTGCTAGCTCTCTCTGTATTCGCTTTATGTTGTTGGAGCTTATTTGTATGCCGGCCTGCTGCTACGTAGTTGTAGATTGTCAATCTGTTGTATTGTACATGCTGTACTGAATTAATATTTTTATTTCTGCCCTATGCTTGAAATACGGCTGCGTGCATACTGCAGCGCCTGCACTTCAGGTGTAGGTTTAGGCTCTGCAAGGTTTATTATATTGCAAGCAGTTGAGCGTTGAGGCTTGATTCACGAGCTTGTTACATTTTCTTGATTGCAGTACCGAGCGCTGGCTCCGATGTACTACCGAGGGGCAGCGGCGGCCATTGTGGCCTATGACATCACTCAGACGGTAGGACGCTGGCTGTGGCATCTAACGCACACTCGGCTGGTTTGGTTTAATTTTGTTTTATTTCACCTGTGTAAAAATTGTTAACCCCTTGTTGAATATTTTAGTTAAAATGCATTTCGCGACTTTGCGGCTTTGAGACTTTGAGACTTTACATCCCTGGGCCAGCTCTAGAAGGCATTTCCAGCAATTTGCATATATAGTTAAGGAATGCAAGGTTTGTGAAAAAGGTGTTTGAAGTGAACAAGATTAACCCCCTAGTCGGATATTTTAGTTAAAATGCATTAGGAAGATGGTGTTATTTTGAAGCGTTTTTCATATTTTTCTTCACTATTATGCAGCAAAGTCAATGGGGTATTAAGCAGCGGCTCTCTGTTGCGTAGCTCTTGCATGGTTGTAATGTGGCCGTGTGTTACATTGTTTCACTCTAATTTCATGTAATTTCAGTATGATGGCATGTATTCTAATTGATTCTGTGTCGTTTCAGTCTACTAATACCTTTTCCTTTAGTCATATCTGTATGGTTTCAGTTTATTATTGGCTTACCTTGTCCTCCCTCTACCTCTAGTCAGTTCTGTGTGGTTTCAGTCTACTATTTGTCTACCTTGTCCTCTAGTGAGTTCCGTGTGGTTTTAGTCTACCTTGTCCTATTGTGAGTTCTGTATGTGTCCAGGCAAGTTTCTCATCGGTTAAGGCATGGGTGCGTGACCTTCAGCAGTATGCCGAGCCTGACCTTGTGCTCGCCATCGCTGGCAACAAGTCTGACCTTGAGGACCTGCGCGAGGTCGCAGAGAGAGGTCTGCTCGCTATCGGCAACTTTATCTGAAGTATTTTCAACCCACCTAGGCCTCTCACTTGGCTTAGAACTTGTGTCTTGTTGGCTAGTCGTCCTGAACCGTTTTTGAAATAACTTATATGTCATGAATTGTTATCATATTGTCATCTTTGTATTTTTTACATTAAATTTATCATAACTATTGTTTGGTAAATTAGTTTTCAAATCAGTTGAGTAGATAGATATTGAGGTAATATTGATATTGAGTAAGTAATAATAATTAACTTTAGAGGTTCAGTGCTGTACAGATGTCCTTTTCTTGCTCTTATCTCGGAGCCGCTGAGTATTGTTTTTGTTTGCTAGTTCTTGAACATTGAGTGATGCTATTGCCCAGATGCCGCTGAGTATTGTTCTTGTTGTTAGTTCTTTAATCATGAAGTGATGCTGTTGCCCAGAGGCGGCCGAGTACGCAGAGCTGCAGGGCGCGGTGTTCATTGAGACGAGCGCCAAGACTGCGGCCAACGTTCCGGCCCTCTTCCATGAAATCAGTCAGTCACAGCGAGACTTTGATTTATCCTGATAAGTATAGCCTATCGCAGTCACAATTTGTAGCGTTGATTTAATGCTGTTCTATTAAATTAATTCATAAAGTGGACCCGTTTTCCTGTAATTTATATAAATGGATCCTGAGCATTAATTGACATCCATTTATGGCGTCGTGTACAGGCCCATGCAGCCTGCTACTTGCAACTACTTTGTCACCAGTTTGGTTTACATTTCCATCGATGAGCTGTAGTGGGTGAAGCAAAAAAAAAAAAAAGATACGGTGATTACATTGCTTAAAGATATTATCAAGTTTGATTTTTTTTCTGTGATCGTTACTGCATTTTTATTCATGACGTGCTTATATTTTATAACAACCACGCGAGCAGTGAAGCAGTGGCATATCATATTTGTGCCACTGTGCAGGCAAGAGGCTCGGGGCGCGCAGGGAGTCGCTGCAGTCTCCCCGCTACCCCTCCCCCCACGGGGGGGGCGGCTCCGACGTCATCCTCCCCAGGCGGCAGGACGCGCCGACTAAATCTGGCTCCAAACTGTCCTGCTGCCATAGCTCATAGTCTGTCCTCCTGCCTCCTTCAATTGATGACTTCTCTCGGACTGCTGTCTTGCTCTTCGTCGTGCTAGACTGGGGTCGCGCGTATGCATCGTTTTGTTGACCGATCATGCGACGGCGCGGTATATCAGGATTATTGAGTTTTTATGAGCGCCGTGTATTCTGTGTGTGTCCGCGGCAAGGTCTGATCGCTACAATGGTCAGGCTGTTTGGCATGAGGCCTGTGAATCTCTGTGTCGATCATCGTTCATCAATTGAAGCAGCCTTTCTATGCGGTGGTCCTTCACAAACTTCTGCCTCGCTCTGCCATACTGCACCACACAACTCCTGCCCATGTCATTCAGGTCACGTAACATCTGCGCAGTGCATGGTTCAAGTCTGCGGTGTATGCTCAAGGTGCCTTTTTTTGAATCGAGACTTGCCTTAAGAAGTAGGCAGGTGTGTGCAACAGGCGAGCTAGCGTTTGTTTGGGTTCTCCGTGTATTTACTACAGTTTAAGGAGTACCCACTACGTAGAGTAATTATTTGTATCCAAGTTGATTTGTTGCTTATAATGGCAGATGATATTATGTTAAACGTAACTATTTCGTTATTATGTAATTCTCTTATTTGTATGTAATACGAACAACGTCGTTTTGGTACGGAGCGTCCGATGGTTGTGATAGTGAGCATCAGTGTTCCGCGGAACACAGATTGAGAACCCCTGTGTTACGAGATAATGTCATCAGAAATGAGTACATGAATGTCTGTTGTCTGTGTACACCATTGAATCATGAGTGCTGCATGATTTTTTACCAGGTTTTTGATGGCTAATTAAAGATAGCCAATTCTGAAAAAAATCTTTCAAAGCAAATATCTCTTGACTCGGCTAAATATAGTCTGCAATTAGTTAATTTTGGTATCACCTGACCAACTTATGGCGTACAAACAGGGCGTCCGTTAAGCATTTTTTGGCGGCGCCGAGAAGCCAAGACTTACGCGTTTTGTAATCTTGAGTCGCAGCGGTCTTCACTGTATGTTTCAGCTATGACGCTACTAACATAACCATACAGAACCATACATAGGCTACTATGCAATTGCAGCGACGCCGAGCCCTTTGAAATCTGGCGTGTGGAGGCGTTGGAGGCATGATTTTTATTTTGTCAAAGAGTCAAATTTTTATGCATCATAACGCCACGGAGCCAGTTAACGGAAGCCGTGCTCTCACAGATAACATGGTGTCAGGAAACCGGTAATTTTGAGACTCGATCGAGTAGAGCATCGAGCGTTTGCTAATATTGTGTGACTATGAGAGCGGTGTGAGTGATATCTGCATGGCTGCTGCAAGCACTGGATACTGCAGCCTGCATGCTGTGGGTATCACACAACAAACATTGCTGTGGCCCGCTATGCTGTATATAAATACTTGTAATTGCATGTGGCTGAGTTAGTTATCTTTGATGTGTCTTTTTTTGCGGCCTTGAGAAATGTATTAACCTTCGTAAAATTTAAAACTATCTGTGATGTCCTTCTGCTCTATGTCATGTACTGATCACTAATGGCCTTTGATATTATTGTCTTGTTATATATTACTTATTGTATTACTTACTGCCGGTTGCTCAACCTTGATTTGAAGTGCGATTTAATTTTGTAGTCTGATTTAACCAATGAAAATCTCTGAGAGAATTGTATCAAATAATTTGATTGGTCAATTCGGACCACAAAACTAAATCGCACTTCATATCGAGGTCGAGCAACCGGCAGTAACATACTGCTTGTCATAATAAATAGATTAAATTGTGTCAAGTTGCAGTTTGTATCATAATGTACTATAATCATCATCAGTGTTTTTTAATGAATTCCCTGAATTTTAATGAATTTCCATCGTTATTTTGCTAATGAACAATATCCCGGATACTTTGTAAAATTTGCTTTAAACATTTTCAGCTATTATAAGAACATCTAAATAATGCTGATTTGAGAAATTACGTTATGCATAGACAATTATTATTGGTGGTTACTGCGCCAAAATTGTGGACGACTGAACATTGATCCTATCGATATTGTTCATGAAACAAAGTTAATGTTAAAGCAAATAGCTAAAACTGGGCTATGTCAGTTATTCCGGTTCTTTTCTATACTAAATCGTTTGATAGTTTCTAATAAAGTTTGCTACTATTTTTACTGCGTTCTTGTAATGTCGTATCGTATCAAATGTATTCAAGAAACAAGAACACCGATCAGCGTTAAGAAATTTTATTAATCCAACAAATCAAAACAGTTTTGAACAAAATCTCCCAGGAAGACCTTTAGATGCTTTTGATAGACCTGCTAATTATCAGAGAATTTATTGTTGGACTGCAATTTATGCGAGCAGATACTGTAGGCTAAAACATGAGATTTTAGCGTGAATGTAATTTTGAAGAATTTCGCGATTTGGACAAATTCGCCAAAATTACACGCAGCAAAAATAAAGCATCAGAAGCTATGTAATAATGGGCAGTCCTCAAATACGCGATAGCGTTAAGTGCGGTAAAATTTATGAGATGCAAAACCACCAAAATACCATGAAGAAAAATTTCATGTTTTATATTAGTGTCATGAATTAAACTGGGCTTATATGCTCAATCGGGCTATTGCTCTATCAACTATTGAACAACTGGGCCTGAGATGATCTTAACTGTAGATCAAAACGTAAGAATTTAAACCATTTTTTAAAAATCCAATCCGACAAATTTACATATCAATGACCTACTTTAGATTCAGTACAAGGCAATGACTCGGTAATTAAAAAAATTTGAGCCGTTTACTGAACTGACTGCATTTAATTTAACCACAACACGGCCTTTTTTCATTAATAGAATTTACTACTTCGGAAATAGGAGCACTAGCCCAGAAATAGGAGCACTAGCCCATAACTTTGGATGCAGCCTGTGGATAGCCAGATACTTGATCTAATTAAGGTTGTGGAGTATTATTGTGGATTTGGAGCTCTAATGGAATAAATACCAGAAAATAGAAAGCTTTCAAATAACTGTTTGATGCCCAAAGACAGTGTATGTTATTGACACAAAAATGAAAATGGACCAACGCATCAATGATTACTCATATGCTATTATATTACAACGTAGCAAAACAGAGGTTCCACAAGTCTTTCGTATCAGACGAGCTCAACTCAAATTTCAAGCACAATATAGCGCTTCATAGGAGGTTTCAACGTTCAGATACATCCAATATCTGTGAAGTATCGGCTGACACATGATGACGAGTAGTGGCATGAGTTCAGAGGCTACTCGTCACAACACCTCACATGGTACATCAGGCACATCGTTAACGTCAGCCAGTCCCAGCTATCCTCCGACAATTCACAACTAGCCCCTAGCTCCAGTCAGCCCTAACTCTAGTAGCAAGCCCATAGGACCAGTCAGCCCCAGCTGGTCATTGGCCCCAGTCCGCCCCTAGACAGCCCCTACAGCCAGTCAGCCCTAGCTCCAGTAGTAAGCTCTAGCTGGCGCCAGCTCGGTCCAGCTTGGCCTGGATGTCGTGAGGTATGAGGACTGTGTTGAGATCCTCCATGCCAGGCGCGGGCTCATCACAGATGAGGACGGCGATGAGGTTCTCCAGCGCAGCGAGGACGAGCTCGTCCGTCTCCCAGCGATGGTACTCGCGCAGGATGACGTACGTGCCGAGCGCCTTGACACGCGCACGACAACGCTGCGTCGCACACAGCTGCACACACACACACACGCAGATATTACAGACACACAAACACACACAACATGCCACATCTAGACGTATGACTATATGTCACACGTGAAGCCCCTTGCACCATCACGTCAATGTGTCATATAAAATATACAGACACTAGTCACGAAAATAACTTTGCATTCCAAACAGACCCTAGTCATGTAAAAAATTTCATTAAAAAGACGACATTCAAAACGGACTGCGTTGAATAACATTGCAGCCAGTATTTACAATTAGCAACTTCCATCTATGACAGTCGTCAATCAACACCAAATGAAACAAAAAATCAGGGCATCAACCATGCACCTCAGAGCGGTCCACTACTCCCACATCAGAGCATAAACCGTGCGCCTCAGAGCAGTCCACTACTCCCACGTCAGGGCATTAAATGTGCGCCTCAGAGCGGTCCACTACACCCACCTGGTTGATGGTCTCCACAAGCATGCGTCGCACCCCTGCGTCCCCCTCCCTCTGCTTGTCGGGGGGCAGCAGCTGGAGGTCAAGGGGCAGGCCCCGCGTGTCCTCCTCGTCCAACTCCTCCCCCCCCGCCAGCGGCAGCAGTAACCGCGGCAACAGGTCAACGCCCTCCTCGGCCAGCAGCCAATCATGGGAGTCTGCGCATGGACACAAACTGTCAATCAAAATTATGATCAATGCATATTACGAGTAATGATAACGAAAATAACAAACATACAAATAGTATAGTACCACCTAAACCAATATGACTTCCACAAGACTAATAGTAATACCAAGAACTCAGTGAATATACGCTCCACAACTTCAGAAACTCGGAAATGGCTTCTGTGAATACAAAATAAAAATTTCTTTTTAGCTGCGTCTCACCGAATCTAAGTATTGTTTGTCAATACAACATCTATTAGCCCCAGCGACTCCTATGCCTGCAGGCCAGTGTTAATCCACCATACAGCAAAAGAGATAAGCTGCGCGACGGCGCACCGGTCTCGAAGCAGCAGTTGCGTATTGCGCCCACCACGCCCGCCCGGCGCGTGAGCGAGGGCACGAAGGAGACAAAGGGCGTGAGGCGCTCCAGGAGGCAATGCTGCGCATCCAGCACAACGTGACGCACTCGACGCACCTGCACCACATAGCAGTCATGTTGGCACAACACGTCATGACATACATCATCATACGTCACTACACACCATCCTGCAGCGTGTAGCCACACAAGACATATAAGAAAACAAGTAACTTGGGTGTAGGCTATAAACTATACCAGACGTTTGCTAAATGTAGTCTGGGGAGAGTATCAGGGTCAAGAGGTCATCACTGAGGTCAAGTGATTACTACAAGGCCAGCACATAAATCAAGAGCTCAGCACGGGGTCAAGGGGTCAACACGGGGCCAAGGTGTCAGCACGGACTCAAGGTGTCAGCACCTGAGTGATGTTGGAGAGGAATGAAGCGAGATGGTGCCGTGACTGCACGTCCAGCGTCAGACATGACACCACCCTTTCCACCACCCCCCCTATCCCCCCCGCCACCCCCTCCCCCCGCCCAGCCACTCCATCGTCATGACAACAGTCGACAAACTGCACAATGCGCTCGGCGCACGCCTCAGTCCTCGACACGTTGGCCAGGACGGCACACGCAAGGTCCAGCTCCAACCCTGGCGACCCCTGGTCTCCCCTGAGGGGCGCTGGGGTAGCGACCAGAGCTCCCAGCACGGGCGGAGCAGTGCAGCGGGGTAGGAGGGAAGGAAGGAAGCGCTGGTTGTCCAGAAGTCGCTGGGCCGCACAAGGGTCTGCACTGAGGTTGACAAGGGTCTCATGCACCGTGTGTGATAGCTGCGTGCATGAATTTACGAAGCATCAACGTAAGCAAAAAACCCTTTATTTGAACAGTAAATAATTTTCAATGAATTTCCATAATCAACAGGGTCAAGGCAAAAATAAAAAAAAATGACAAAAAACTTTTGAAAAATGATTGTATATCAAAAATATAAACATTTGATTTAAACTGATTGCAAAAGAAACAACATAAACATGCAAAAAAAAATTACTGACAAAATGTGCAAAGCAAAGAATCAAAATGTAATCATCAACAGCTGCTTTTCAGTAAATTACACCCGACGTCAATTACAACATTGTATCAAATATTGTCGCTCCTTTCCATCCCCCTACTTCCCCCTACCTCGGGATCGGGGTCCCCCATGAGGTCAACAAGAGCATCGACGACCCCGTTGCTAGCGACAACGACCCTCAGCCCCTCGTCGGATCCTGTCAGCCCCAGAACCTCCCTGAGGGCCGGGCCCCTGACAGCGGGGGGGACACCCCCCCCCAGCAGCCGCACCAGCTCATCAACCAGCGATACAGAAACTGGGTAAGGGGGAGTCGCATCAACCTGATTATCTGAAACCTGATTGGCTGGGGATAGATCAGTTGGGGTCTGATTGGTGGAGGGATTATTGGGCGACGAATCAGATTGCGACATGGCTGGTGATCTAACAGAACAGAGGGCACGCGATTAAAGCAGATTATATCGAAAAGGCTCTACAGCGATCCATGACAGTGTGTTACCTCACATCTTCATCATACAAGACATACAAGAGGTGCTAAATAGACACTAAATTCTAATATCAATGGTTCAGGTATCACCAGGCACAACGATGTTTGTGGTGTACGTGCACGGCTTCATTGTGTGACCAGGCAAAACACACATATATGACATGTGAACAATGTGAGACAAATGTTTTCTGGATCACCGTACAGAAGCACTACACAAATGCTAAAA
Source organism: Chamaedrilus cognettii (assembly GCA_034695025.1). Lineage (NCBI taxonomy): Eukaryota > Metazoa > Annelida > Clitellata > Enchytraeida > Enchytraeidae > Chamaedrilus > Chamaedrilus cognettii. Next base: position 20,712 of record JAQIWG010001491.1, read on the forward strand.
GGGCTCAAATAATAATGAATCATCCATGTTTCAGCTCCGTAGACCCAAAAAATTAAATTCTTGATAAAAACAGCTTAGGAGTAAAGAATTTGTTCAACTCACAAGAAACCCTCAGCTGCATACCGAAAAGCAATATGATGCTACAATATCAATATTGCACAAGAATTATTCAGTAAATGTAAAAAGTGACACATTGGTTTTTAGGCTCACATTATTAATAAAAAAAAATTGTTTTTCGGCGCGTGCAAGATTGCCAGAAGTGCCAGCACAAGGAGTACATATCTGTGGTTCACGGAAATGTTGTACAGTAGACGCAATATATTAACAGTTATAACAACAATGTACAAAGATAATATTTCAGTGAACATATCCTAGTGCTAAAAGAAACAAAAATTGCATGCATTAATATCTAATTTTGTAGGGCACATTGTACATGTAATGTAAGAAAAATGCATGCATCAAGAGCACATTGTACGCATAATGTATGTAATGATATAACGAATATATATATCTAAAGCTATTTAATATATTGAGCAGATTATAGATTAGTATTCATTAGGCAGTATATCTCTGCTGAAATTGAAAACTTAGCTAGAAATATTTAGATAATTATATGAAGAGTGAGATTATTGGTTGGTTGTAGTAGCGTATGTTCAGACTTTGACTTCTGTCAAGCCTATGCAGTATGCAACAATAGCATTGTGTAGTGAACAGGATTCATAGCGATAGAGTACCTTTTGCAGTATGCTTTGTTTGCATGTTGCAAGTCTTGTAATGAAGTTAGGATTGCTCGGATTTTTCATTAATTTAGCAATATTCACAAACTATCCGCTACTTGGAGTACTAACTTGATGAGATTAGCATCGGTTTTGTCTTTCAACGAGAGCATCACTTAGATATCATTGTATGATTTATTTGATTTAAATTTGTTTAAAGTTAGATTCGAGTTTTATTTCGCATTAAATTTTGCATCTTCTTATGTTAGATCTAGCGTTTTGTATCTCATGGATTTTAATATATTGATTCAATTCAGGGTAAACTTACTGCAAAACATGAAATTTTAGCTGGATGTTATTTGGCGGTTTTGCCTCTCAGAAATTTGACTGTACTTAATTTACGTGTTTTTAAGGATTGCTCGTTATACATAGCTTCTGCAGCATTATTTTCGCGCACGTAATTTTCACGAGTTTCGCCAATTCGCGTAGTTCGCCAAAATTACATGCGCGCAAAAATTTCACCGTTTTACAGTATTCTATAAACATACAAAAATTAAATTCTACCAAATAATAAGGCGACATAATTGATTCCGAGTTGTCACTTTACTGCTGATAATAGACAATTGACTTTTGTAAATTTGTAATATTGCAACTTTTGCGCTTGCAAATGACAGCGGCATGTCTGTCGTGTGGCTAATTTTGTAGCCAACATACTAATATATATACTTGACAGTAGTGCACACCGGTCCTGTTCTAGATGTACTCCATTATTTACGTCTCTGACGTTGGAGTGAATGAACGTAGAAATCTATCTGTAGCAGCAGCCGACCCGATACGGTAAATAATCTGAAACATTTTAAGATTTTTGACAAATAATTTAGCTCAATGCTTTGATGATAAAGTAGTTTTTATTAACATTACATAAAATGGCTGCGTTTCATAGTCTTAATATTTGATAGTCCATTTTTGCCAATTATCCACTAAATTTCCGCTAAACTAAATGTTGTCAGTTAGCTGAATTGGAAGGTTTCAAATGCTGACAGAATTCTGTCGATATAAGCGTCTTTAGTATTTCAATTGTCAGCAAATAGACGGACACAAACTGGAAAGTAGACATGAAATCGGCATGGCCAGCTGAGGCCAGAGTAGGCCTATGCAAAACTACTCAGCGCAGTGAACAGTAACTTTTCCCATCATTAGTTTCTGCACTGTCGAGAGGATTCAGCATAGTAGGCGCAGTCCGCCTAAAATAAGGTTTTTGCTAATTGTACGCCTCATTTGAAACTGGCAGGCGTAACATTAAGCATGAAAATCGACTACGATGGCAAGGACCTACATCGTTTTTAAAGGCTGAGCAGCAACTCCTCAACCCGTACCTTTTTATACTTTATATTTTTTAGGTTACTACTACGTCCGTCTATAAGGAGCGGGAGTAACGCTACGCGCAGTTTTTCAGGGCTAAACTTAATCTTGAGATTCGATCAAATTTAATTTCTATTGGTTTAATTTGCACGGCATGGTCGTGTATAATGCGTAGTCTAACGTTCAGACTCCTTACACTGTTACAGCGATAAGATGAATCCACTAGGGTAAAAAAAATTATAAATAGCGCACTGTATCTTTAGTCTGCAGCGCAGATATTTTAAGCATTTTTAAACATCATAGAGAAAGCGCATTTGCTTCAAGTGTTCCAATTTTGTTTGCTGTCGTTGCATGTTTTTATGACATTTATTGCCTTCTACTAAATTAAATGCATTGCGGCTCCTATATTTATTTTCACCTAGTCAGTGAATTTTTAACACTACAATTCAAAGCTACAGATGTTTTGCACTTTTTGACCAATAATTATCTGACAGGAGTGCGAAGGAAAACTTGTCAGAAACAGATTAAAGTTTAATACCTTCATCTGTATAGTAAATTGTAAGAGAGCATCAACTATTAAATAATCAACATGAGGATAAAACCCTGAGAACAAACGTGAAATTCATACTGAAGCAACATAATTTATCACATATGTGTAAAGTAGATACACAACCACGAATTAACCATGGAAGAACCCACAGAATTAACCATGGAATAACCCACAGAATCAACCATGGAATTGACTATGAAAGAACACGGAATTGCGCAATACTGATGAACATCATTTTAAAACTAGTTAATCAACATTAAAACATAAATTGTATCACAGATATACCAACAACGACAAGAAAAATACTGCTTGACACTGAGATCCAATAACGAGATTTAAAGTCTAAAATACGGTATTGCCAAATGCACCAATTTTTTCTCGCACGTTCTGAAACAGGAACACCGACACAGATTTTGGAATGCTGCGAACAGTTGATAGGTAAACTGTTTAACATTTTATTATCATCTGTATAAATTCATATAGAGATCAATGATATGCGTTACAGGGTGGTGCAAAAAAAACGACCTCAGTTTTTACTCACAGTAGCAAACGTATCTCAAAGCATGACAGGACACGCAGAGGCGACACTGAGCTCACTACTGTGCCTGGAAATACTTGAGATATAAATTTCTTATATTTCGCATAAATTGAATAATATTAGTATGAGTTGCGTTGCAATGTTGAGGTCATTTTTTTAAAACCACCTTGTAGTCTACATTGACTCAACTAAGTGTCGAGTTGATGCTTCACTCAGTGTGAGAAAGGTTGGTGCATGCGGCCATCAATCAACTTCAACCCCTTCCACCCATATTCACCACAACATGGTCTAGGTTTTTATCAAGATTTAATTTCTATATATAAAAAAATACTATTTAAGAAATTAAATATTTACTCGACGCCCGCCGCGGAGCCGAGGCATTCCTTATTGTCTGCGCTAGCAACAAGATTGCACTCCCCCCTCCCTTCCC
>JAQIWG010001492.1:0-24302 GCA_034695025.1 Chamaedrilus cognettii
AACTACGTTCATTGACAGTACTGGTCTCTGTTTTCAAATGGGGTCTTAAATTACTCATTTATCCGACTCACATTTCAGAGTTTTAACCGCGACAGTTGTAGGGTTCTTTTCCCCGCCGAGACCGTGAGCGTCCGCAATCAGCACAACTCCAAATGCTCCCTCTCCCAGGACCTTCCCAAGGGTCAACCTGGTCACACCGCACTAAATTAGAACTTTCCCTCAACCAACTGTCACATCACGCTAAATTAGAGCCTTCACCAGGGTCTGTCTGATCACACCGCGCTAAATTAGAACTTTCCCTGCGCCAACTGTCACACCACATTAAATTAGAACCTTCCACAGGGCCAATCTGGTCACACCACTATAAATTTGAACTTTCTACAGAATCAATCTGTGTGCTGGACACAATACGCTAAATCGGAATCAGGCACAGGGCCAAACTGGTCATACTGTAAGACTTAACAAAAACATTACTCGTTGAAATTACAACTCTATATACTAGATAAAATTTTAAATGTATAAAATTATATATAAAGTCCTACATAAGACAAAACTTGGTATTTTAAAATACCTTTCTCTGGGGAACTCCCAGGCCGGGTCGAGAGGTATTTCATACTCCGACAACACGCTGGCCGCGTCCGACGATATTCTACGACGAAGGATTCGTTCTCGTGACGTCATGACGAGGGGCGCGTTGGATGCACCACGCGATACAGTGGCGCCCCCTTCAGGGTATTTGGACTGGTGCGGGTAGAGGATGTTGTTGCGCATCAGGAGAACCTTTAGGAAAAAAATAGATTCAAGATGGCAACTATAACTTCATACTTTGCTGCGATATCTACTAAGTCATTAACAATCGTAAATAATAGTCACCGGTCTAAGCGTACCGGAAATTTAACTGCAGACGCATACAGGCCTCAAAAATAGTATTGTTAATAGCTGCATATTGGCAGCATAGACTGTCAATGGCAGCAAAGATGGGCTTACAGCGGCTATCGGGAAATCAAGATAAGTTCCTGGTTTTGTTAGCTTACTGGTTTTGACAGCAATAGCAACATCGCTTACGCAAAATACTGTCATTAAGCTGTGCATTACGGTCCATTTTTGCATTCCACACATCTTATTGGGATTATTACATTTCGCTACCCGTTAAGGTTGTTTATAAGAGTCTAATTCTTGGATGCATACCTGTCTGCGAGAGTTGAAGCCCTTCTGGTTAAGGCGCCTGCAGAGCAGGACGACGAGGGCGGAGAGAAGGGCAATAAGCCCCACCCCCACGACGGGAATGAGCAGCAGCGTCATGCGCTGGTCCTCCCGCGCCCTCGCCCACTGCTCACTGGCCACGCCCACCGGCTCTGAGACAACGACAATATAATAACCCTCAACAGTTGTTCAAAACTAAGCAAAGAGCAGCGCCGATGTTGTTTCATCAATTACTGTCACAAAATATCAAAATTCAACAGGGTAATCTATGCTTGTGCAGAAAATTCTTTGTATATCTTTTCTAACGAGCTAAATGTTGATATTTGACTCAAAAAAATCTCAAAAGTCTCTTAGGCATGCTACAATTTAATGCTTGGCTTTTTCTCATCCTTTGCTCAGTTTTTATTTCTTAATTCACACATGTAGGCCCTAAGTATTAAGTTTCTATTATCAAAATTTGTACAAATTCATTCTTTCAACAGCTAAAAGTGCAAACTTTGTAGGCCTATTCTTTATGTTTTAGTCTGCCATGATGCTACATTTTATATTATGCCTTTTTGTTACCAAAAAAAGTTTTATGAATATATGTAATAATTGTAATATATATGTAAAACAATATAAGTAAAGCGCATGTTGCTGCACAAAAAAAATGAAACAGACCTTCGATGACAGTGATCCAAAACAACTGGTACGCCTCCCCGATGGAGTTGTCTGTGAAACATGCGTACGGCCCAGAGTCATACAGACTAACGTTGACGAGCTCCAAAACAAACGGATCCCAGCCTAGCGTCAGCAGTCTCTGCAGTGTGCCAAATAATACCATCACCTTTTTAATTGACAAGAATAAGTTGCAAATACCTGGCAAATAGGCTGTGCTAAAATCACACAATGCAAGAACCAGTTCTGTATTTTTTTTTATGACATTGTGTTCCTTGCGATTAAATAAAAGGGTCAAATACAATATGAGAGTACATTCTACATTTTAAATGCTACATTAAGACGTTATAAGTGATTTATTTATCTATTTAGAATATCATACTCCTTGAGACCGCGTATAATTTTAGAAGCACAATACAATTTTTGCTATTTTGATGCATGATCAATGGGTTTAATCCAGATAAGGTACATTTTTACCAGAACTGTGAACATGACATTTAATGTCACAATTATTTGATTATAAATACCAGATATATAACAAAAAACAGAATAAAGAACACAAAATAACAGAGACGTTGAGCTGGTCCAACCTCCACGAAGGGCTTGCCCTCGCTGTCGTTGTAAGACCCGTTTAGTTGGTGCAGCCTCAACCATTCGATGTGAGGCTGGGTGTCACTGATCACGTGACAGTTGAAAGAGGCGTTCTGACCAATCACAAGCGTCCTGTTCTGCGGCCCGTTCTTGATGACCGGGGGGTGGGGGAACCGCGCTGTACGACATACCAAAATTTGAGTTGAGAAGCGGGGTATATTTATGCAAAGTAATTTTTTGCTTAAATTTTTTTAATGTGTAAGGTTCTCAGTTGTATTCTATTTTTTTCATGACATAAAGTTGTGATGGTTGCAACAAGGGATTAGATGCAAAATTTGAGTTGCCCTATATCATACAAAACCAGTGTTCGGTTTTCGAAGAAGCACCGGTAGTATGACCATTGTACGTGCGGGTGAGAATAAATAGTTACAATAAGCTGCCATTTCTTTGTAAAGGTGTTACATAAATAAGCTACACAGGCAATGGCCGCAAACTGCTCATGGTAGGCCTATAACAACATTGCATCATAGAAAGTTAGACGTTATTCTATAAATAATAATATCACTTGGTTTATATTTCCCCTCAATCATCCTGGTCTAAGTTCATCTGTGATGTTCATCTTGGAGGCTCAAAGAATTAAAGAAACTTTTCCTTGAAATGCAGTAGCAAGCAACACGGGCCACGGATTAGCAATAATGCTTCCAACAATAAATTAAACTGGATGGAATGACTGCGTAAAAAATTTAATGAATGCAGTGAATAATTGAATGAACATAATATCATCAGTGATATTTAGACGATTTAAATACATCAATAATGATAATATTATCTTCATAGAATGAGTAATAATCCCAAAACAATTATTGATGCATGTTATTATCAATCGGTTTGTTTAATAAACTCACATATGATGGTGAGCTGTGCGGTGAAGTTTATCTGGCCGTGCACGTTGGACACTATGCAGGTGTAGTCGCCATGATCATCCGGCTTGAGCTCAGTCATTGTCAGCTGGTATCTTCTCGGCTTTAGCTAAGTGAATCAAACAACCTCAGACTCTTCGTCGTGCTGTATGATAGTTCTGGCTTAAAGAAAATTAAAATAATGCAAGTTTCTACTTCGGCTTCGTTTTATTTTAAGATATTCTGATGAGACTACTAATCGTTAGTAAATAAATAATTATGAAGCGAGTACCAAGAGTTTGAAGAGTTACGACACTGCAATGTATGTTTTCATTTGTAAATTTGTAAACTTGTAAATTGTAAATTTGTAACATTTGTAAACTAACCATGCATTCTTCCAAACCTACGTGCTAAAGTCCATTTGCACTAACTGGTTTGACTTACGATTCATATAGAAATATGCACCTGACCATAAATTATTGAATCTCCAGATCAAACTATCTGATTGATCAAACGACTCAAACCATCATAGTCACCTGCATCTATAAGATGCAGAGTCCAATTGGAATGAAGACAATTCATAGGCTGAACCTAGAATTGACCTGTATCTTGACACTAACCAAACATAATATATCCTGAGCCTAACGCAACTGCAGCTGCTGCATCACGTGATACATTTTTGTCTTCATTCCACTTGAACTTGAACATCGTTTAGTGGCTGGTACATATATCACAGTTTGTTCTACAATCTAAACTTCACAACCACTCCATGTTAGTGTAAGAATAACGCACCTATTTCTTATTTTGATTCACTACATAGCATCTACTCACTTGCACGTTTGACGAGGGTTTGATGGGCTGTCCGTTCTTGAACCAGGCGATGTCGGGTCGAGGCTCGCCAGTCGCCGGACACTTAAAGTCGACCGTGCCGAGGGCCGGCGTGGGCAGGTCATTGTGCATTAAACTGAAGTTTGTCCAGCGAGGTGCAGACCCTACAACAACATCACTTTATGCCGCATAATCACGAAACCACTGTGCAAATCAATTCATGGCGCCCGTTCTTGAAAGTCAAGTGACAATTATTCTTAATGCTACACAAATCCTAAAAAGCAACAAAGCAAATCGCCGCACTATTTTCATCATAAAATTAAGGAATCTATACATTAAAAGCGCATTAAATTGAAAGAGGACGCTCGAAGTGACGCACTGTGGTTGTGGAAGAAACTCAAAGGGCAGTTGAACAAAAATTGCATGCCACAGATTTTTGGCCAGACTTTAAAATTCTCACATTCATGTACAGATCTAGTGCTTTTAACCATGCTACAATCAAAAACAATAAGTTATTTTGTAATTGAGAAAAAAAAAATCGTACCGTAATTGAGAACTGTCGATTTGGAGTGCATGTCATTTCCATAAAAAAACATTCCAATCCAGATTATTTAATCTGAAGAAAATTTCTGACTTTGCTGATAGGCTCAATGCTTTATTTCCCGTGCAATCTTTGAGTCTATTTATAACTAATGTTGTACTATCGCATGCACTTCGAAATCAATTCTGGAGCCTAGGCAACTGTATATACACGCCTTCTTGGCTTGTATGATACGCGAATAGAGACCTATCTTATCGCCAAGATTAATGATTTAGGTGTAAAATTGACCTGTAATGCTTATCTTTAGGTCTATTCATAGCCGATTATTTGCTGTTTATTGTCGCAACCTCGCTAGGCCTGCAAGCGAGTAGAATTACTATTTAACTTTGCGGATACTAGTAACTATTATTGAACGTGATCATAACTCTTCCACTTGATCTCTCGACGAAATTATACATCAGATTTGTTAGTACTGTTAAAACTCGTAGTAGGGAGCATTACACACCGGCGTACACTATTGCTTACCGACATATTTCATTGCGATATATTTCTTATTTCATTGATCAAAGCGTAGTATTACTCCTTAGCTTATCGAAATGATAAGATGATACTATCGGTACTCTGTAGTATTCATTGATTCGTGCACACACGATAGTGATCGGATAGTCGGTAGTATTCATTGACTCATGCAGGCTTTGAATATAGTGGGTTGAAATTTCCCTTCATGACAGACGTGTCAAGCTAGGCTAACCAAGTCAATCTGCCCATGGATAGCCCACAGGACGCTTATCAATGCTTTATTCTTTCTCGCAACAATTACAGTACAGGCGTCTCTATTCCAAAAATATCCCAGTTGATTTTCTCCAAGTTCAAACGCCACATTTTTCTGACTAGGTTCGTTCCTTTCAAGATCAAACATATTATCACGAGCACTGTAGTGCCACAGGACTACAGGACATGCTTCAGTAAACCACTACCAACATTAGGCCTATCCCGTTTGCTTTTCAAGTTTTCCGTTCAATATTGTACAATGTAAATTGAGCATGTTTTCACCTGAAGGTTTCAGACCTATTTGTGGCAAACCAATTGAATTACTCTAGTAACCTAGAAGTGAATCTGAAGCCTAAATCCAATTGCAAGATTGGCAGCACCCAGCGGATTCACCGGGATTCCAACGCAAATGCACTTTATAAACTGAATAAGCAGCAGCACAGATAACCAGATCCCAACAAACTTTCAAAATGTAGTCGTATCTAGATCGGCACAGTTGCACCCAAAGAATCAAATTTCAACATAGAGCAGCCAAAGCGCCGAATGGCTACACTTTAGTATGCGATCATCAACGGTGTGTTACAGTAACCCGCTGACTTCGAGCGTCTGTTTGTTAACGGCAGGACAGCTACAGAGGATAAGGTAACTGCCATTAGCATAATATCGAAACGCCTCAAGGGTTGAATTTCGTTGTGATTCTAGCGTATTTCTACGAACGTGATCTAGCAACTTCGTCTACAGTATTTTTAAGGAAAATCGATGCAAAGTTATCATTTGCGCCTTGAGATAAAAGGCGATGATCTTAGAAGATCGGTAGGGTAAATGCATGGACCACAATTTTTGCTGTTTTCATTTCTAAATTTCATTTAGTTGTTAATAAACTTTATTCATTTATACACAAAAATAAAATACTGCAAGCCTTCTCTATTATGATAGCGATAAGATATATTTTGATGCAGAGACTAAATCTCACTGCTATTGCCATAAGTTGTTATAATCGATACAGTGTCGGATTATATTGTACACATGTATAATCAGAAATGGCAGTAATGTCAGAAAGCCTAATGGCAGCAGGCCTACCTCTACGAACTATGCTGATTTATATGTCAAAACCGCTTAATGCCATATTTTGAAAACATTTTCTGTTTCCAGCAAGGCAACAGACTGCAAAATAAACCCACTAGCGTCCTGAATCAAGTGAAAGAGAAATATCAGCGCTCATGGCTTCATTGGAGCTACAAAGACCTAGGCCACAAGAAATGCCAAGTTGGACTAGGCCTAAAATGTCGAAGTCTTCGGGTTAATGCAAGTTGACTTCCTACCGTTGGTCTTGGTGTCGTTTTTGTATAATGTCCCTTCATCTTCTTCCTCTGCGTCTGTGAAATGCACAAAGACCATGATATCATTGACACCTCGACATGCAGCACTCGCTCAGAAATAACTAAAGGAACTGATAGCCCATGCTGTGACCAAAGTATATCCTTTATGCAATTTTTATCGCAATTTCACATAGGCAAAATTTAAAATAGGCCTAGTCGTCAAATTTCATTTTTATAGAACTAGTATGTCGTGTGTTTCATTTATTATGAAACATCAAACCTTTGGTTATAGGCTACATACACTACACATACATGTTACGCTACGGTTCAAGCTAGAACTATAACTTTAACAAAGGGCAATAGCTTTCCTTGATCCGCAACTATTAACCAACTATTTTCCAGATCTACCGCTGAGTCAGAGAGGACGGTGCCTGCCAACTATTGCCCGCATCAAAGGCGGATGGAGATTTGCCCCTTTCAACAGCGAATTAGCACCCACAGTCATAATATCCAGGCATCGAGTTTAATGCGCTGTTACTATTAAGGAAATGGGCTCGTAATGCCGAATGCCCGATTTCTTCTTTCTCTTATTTCGGTGTGTTCCGCCTTATCATCATTATGTTATAGACGCCTGTCCGTGCTTGATAACTCTCTTGCTCTGAATAAGCGTACAAATGTAACGAGCGCATCAACAGGCTGCCAATCTACTATTACCTTTGAATGTATATTTATGTTAAATAATCAACGATAGCATTGGTTCAAATGAAAGTATATTGCGCCTAATGGTTTGAGACAATAATAGGTAGGCCTACTTGGCATACTCGCAAATGCCTATATAACATATATCTGAAGTGCATACAAGCTTTATGTAGATAGAATGTTATTATGAGTCAATCAATCAATCTATCAATACTCAGGTCGTAACCTTCGTCTTTCATCTTTAACTACTGCTCCTCCAAATCGTAACTAAAAGTGATGAAATTATCTAAGCACGTGTGCATACGTGCTTAGATAATTGGATCACTTATAACTTAGGCCAAAGAGAGAATGTTCAAAATTGAAGCAGGCCATGGTCTACGACATTTTAAAAACGGTACACATTTTTTTCTGGTATGTTGTTTGTTTTTCTGTGCATGTATGTATATATGTTTTCTCTGCTCTTTTAAGTGTATAAAAGATGCTCATATTCTTCACTTTCGTAGCTTTCGAAATATTCTACAGTTGCATATTTATCTTCAAAACACTATTTAGCCTACCGCTTACTAGAGTTTCGTTGATCCCGATTATATATGACATTTCTAAATGCAGAAATGGGCCATGTACATGCAACTGCACCGTTGATACCGTACGCTTAGCGCTTTACATCACCTTCAGCTTAACTACTGTACTCCACCCTAATGGAGAATTATTTTCAGGGCTGACGAATTTAAACCGCCAAGGGTGCTCAAAGTGACTCGAAATCTTTGCGCGGCCTGGATTCGAACCGACGCGCTGTCGAACCCGTAATCCGAGCTACGCGACTTGAACCACTCGGCCACAAGGCTTCGTCTTTATACACTTTACCACTTTTTAAACTTTACCACTTTCCTTGCTCGCTTCAGCCCTAATTCGAGCCCTTGCATTGCGAGCTTTTATCAAACCCTATCTCGCTGCGGCTGCGTTCTGCAAGCCGCTCCTGCGCCGCTCGCGTTGTTGGAAACATTTCACAACTCACGACGCAATCGGACTCTTTCGTCGGAGCGGAGGAACACGCCCCGGCCGGTAATGAAATACCTTTCCGAACATAAATCACTAAACTCTCCTCGCGGCCGCTTCACCGCAGCGCGGCGCAGGAAAAACTTGGATGCGCCTCATTTGTTATTTGCTTCATGCTTCGTGGGGCCGTGGCGTCTCATGCGGCCAGGTTGGCGAGGCCGCAGGGAAGCCAACCATGGCCGTCGAGGTGGAATGAGGGGAGGGGAACGGTGGAGAGTAACTCTCCCATTTCTAGAACATGTTTTTGTCGTGATTTGTCATGAAACAAGAATTGTATGAAGATCATAATATATTCATCTTTATTTCATCACGAAGGAAGTACTCAATCAAGATAATGTCCTAAGCCTGCATGCAGGTTACACGTGCTCGTATGTCTAAAATGGGCCCGTGTTACTAGACTATAATATGGGCTATATAGGCCACTAGTACGTAAAATGTTTAAATAATAGATGACATCCATGCAGCACGTGATCTATATAATTAGATTTCAAATACCGTATAGTTTTATTTGAAATCTAGGACAGAATGCTGCTTATACGCTTATACTTAGCCTGGTTCCAATTACCAAACAGTTTCAGACTCCGTACGCGTATTGTTATAGGCCTACTGCAATACTGTCTAAAGCAGTAATAATTATTGTGTTCATAGGCTGACTAACAATCCCGCTTTCCTTCTCATCTCACTCGGAAAGGAAACGAAAAAGTTAATGTCCATTTTGATGCGACGAACCGTCGCAAACAGAGAAAGAGCTCACGGGATGCCTGAGACAACGCGATAACTATATTACATTACCAGACGGTCGGATTCTAATATTCGCAGTAGCCAACTTCTGCAACATCACTTCGCTGCGCCCGAGTCACTGGGAACCCCTTCATCCAGGCCACAACAACGACACGGTTTTAAAGTTGTTCTGTGCAAGCAATACGCTGGCAGACAGCTTGGAGCGGCGCTCTAGATTCTAGAATAAAAGAACAGCATCGAGCCGGTAAAGTCGGACAGCATGGCATTCGATCAGATTCTGATCCAGGCTTGCTTCGGCTTATAAATCCGATGCAGATTTGTTGAACGAACAGGCAAATCCGTTAAATCAATTTGAAAAATACTAGATTTACAATCACAATCCATTGGCTAGGTCTATCATTTAGGCAAAAGCAGATTTAAGTCAATGTTTCCTTCAAAGTCTTGCAGGTGCTCATTTATGCGGTAAAATACATGGACTGCAAAAATTCTAGTCATATATGCGATTGAATTTAGCATTCCAGCAAAATTGTTATTTTTGTGTCTAAATATTTTTCTCTCTCTTCGCCATTGACCTTGACATTTTACATTGTCCTGACCACCGGCTTCGATCCTTTCCCTTTCAACGAGACTCAAACCCACTCACTCCACGCTGTGCAGAACCGCGCCTAACCGCTCGGCCGCCTCGCCTCTATAGTCTAATTCGCGTCAGGATGAGAAGTGCGCAAGATAGCATCTAACCTTCAGCACTTACCCTTCAATCATGCATCGCACACAGGGTAGCTATGTAGCTACACTTCTGCCAATGGCAGTCCTAGAATAAAATTCCGTTAGCCATAAAAAAAAAATTCAATTTTGAAGGGCATAGTCCAAACTCAAAGGGTCCAGTTCTTAGGTTAGCCTATCTCCAATCAAAAATATATCATTAGCATAATATAAAATGCAGCAAATAATAATCAGATAAAACGTTTACACCAACTTTTTTAAGTGTATAGGCTACTGGGAACGCAGTAGCGTATCAAAGACAACAAAACGTGTACCAGAAAAGATGTAATCTACCGGGGGTGACAAATTTTGTCTAACGAGGGTAAAATATTGACCGTCGAGTGCACAAAATGTACAATAAACAATAGTGTAAAAATAGTTAACGATAAATGCTCTTTGACATCGAAATCAAACAAAATTTCATTTTATCTAGGCTTTTGGAATGTAAAAGCCTGACAAGTGACTATCTTTCAGTTATCTCTTCGTCTCGCAGTCACAAATATCCTTTGGGCAAGAATGTAAGCGAAAGACCTAGGAGTAGAGTGGGGGAACATAATCTGAGATGGGGCACAGCCCTGGAAAAGTAGTCCTCCTAGCCGAGTTCAGCCCCACTCCTCGTCTGAAGTGATACGGTATCGTCTCAATTTGAGATGAAATCCAGCCTTAAGTTAGACCCGATATCGTCCAGCAGAGAGGCAATAGAAGGGGGAAGAAGTTAAGTCACTTTGTGGATAGACTGAAAGCTTCATAAAACATAATTAAGACTGCATTCAGTTTATTAAAAAAATTTATAATGCTGTGAAAATTATCTTTCTAGTACTCTTTCTTTTTATTTCTCATTTGAATACGAGTGTAAAGCGACTGATGCAACAAATTGTTTACAGATATGCAAAATAAAGTATTTATTTCGTTTCATTCAATTCATTAATTTATCAATTGTAGGATCTACTACAAAATAACAAAATACATTAAATACTTTATAATCAAAAAACCTTTGACACGGTGGGCGAGCAGACACAGCAATCATTCTGCTTCAAATGATGATACCGATAATCAGCAATTATTCCCAAGAGAGCTTCATTTGCTGCCAGATTTTCAACGTGCAACCTCCCCCCCCCCTCCCCTCCTCCGGAGAGGAAATCCAAGCCACGCTTGCCCCCCGTCTGATACCACTCCAGGCAGAAGGCTTACCTGGTATCAGATAACAGCCGACAGCCAGTTCGGCGCCGCGAGTTTTTGTATCGAAAGCTTTACAAACATCCATGCACTGACGCCAGCCACACCGATTGCGTTCTGATACACATCGTTTAGCGTCTTATTAGAAATTTTTACACGAACAATGGGATTAAACCGAAAATGTATATATTTCAAAGAAATTTCATAGAGAGATCTATTTATCATCTCTCTCGTTAAATTTTCTCTGCAGATGTAATGTAATTAAAGTTTCATCAAAGACCGGGAAAAAACTCAAGCCTACGACGAGTTCTGTCCGCAATAACTTACATAGGCCTTGTCACAATTAGGCTTAGGCAACATTGATCTAAATCTAGCAGTAGATCTAAACCAACCGTGCAACGCCATTAACGTGATTTTTATTCAATGCATAGGCAGCATAGCACAGAGACTCAGTTTCTGAAAACTGCTCACAGGTATACAGTCATGTTGGTGTAAAATGGTTCCGAACATATTTTTGATTATGCTAAGCATAAACTTGTCAATATTGATTAATCTGTGCGTAGGTTTGAAGCAAACTTGTTACTGTCCTTATTTAAATGGCAGCCAAACAAGTTGCGTAATGTAGACTGTGATCTATGATAAGACTTCAATTCCATAATCGTTAATTTATAGGTTCCGCTCTGTAAACATACCAATATCACAAAACTTTAAAGGGAAACATGCTCAGACGTGCGAATTCAGTCATACCGCGCACTGTAGCCTATACTATATTGTATAGTTCATATTACACAAGAAGCTTACATATTTTAAACAGATTATGTTGTTACGCTATAAGCTACACGAAAATCTTAATAAATTATTGTTGCGAATGTCGTAATGCTACTGCATGGCCCCATTATAGCAATTAATCACCATCTTTGACTATGGAATATTACATTTTGAATCCTTGCTTTTCAGTCCTATTCATGCAGCAGCGTTGTTGGAAACACTGTTCGGTGCAAGACGATGCTAAATCGCACACAGCTGAGTTCGTGACGTGGAAAGCAGTGCAGGGATACAGCAGTCACGGTGCAACATGGCGGCAATAGGTGCACCGTACACGCAGGCTAATTAACAGAGGCACCTAGTCTATATAATAATATTCTAAGCGCTGACTAAACATGGATGACTGTGTCACGAACCCACGGTGCGTTACCCACATTCGACGGTATCAATAAATTTTTAGAAGCACGCGCATTTTGTAACTTTCCCTTTGGCTCGCATAATCGGAACGTAGGTTTAAAGCGAACTCGTTACTGCCGTTATTTAAGTGGCAACCGAACAAGTTGCGTGATGTAGAACCTATGACTGTGAACCATGTAACATGTATGTCGGCTTCGGCTTACAGTAACCCAATTAAATATTTCAGATTAATACGTACCTGCTTAATAGACTTCACTCAATGTAATTTAGCGTGTATACAAAGCGCACAAGAAAAGCGATATTTAGGAGTGAGGCATGCCTGATCCGATTTTCTACTGGATCATCATCAACTTCAACCTGTATCGCTATCCAACACAATGTTATAGTGATCGAAATGCAAAAAACTTATCAGAGAATTCATGAGCACTAAATCAATCGGCAATCCTGATATTTTGAGATGCAGATAGCCAAGCGCTCAGATCAACACGGGTGGTGGTAACGCGTGGGTAGCGGCTTGACTTTTAGCCGCGGCTCACGCTTCCATGAAAACATCAACATTGTAAGAGAAGTTTATTTTGCAGAGAAATCAAATGCGATCAGAATGAGGTCGTGCGCCATTTGTAAATGGAGTCATTTAAAAACAACTAATGCCAATGAAACGAGTTAGTAATCTAGTTTTTTGATAAACTATGGCAAAAATTAATCAGCTTAATCAGCATTATAATCAGATGAGTTTAGAACTTCATGCGGTGTTAGTGAATTAGTCAACAGATTTAACAAGGATTGTTTCAGGTCAGGGCATCTTAGAAACAGTTAAAGCTAGATTTAATCACCCGAAGCTCAATTGCTAGCGTGACACTAGCATATAAATCCATGTCACGTAAAATTGGTACAGACTATTAACATTTTTTTATTGGTTTTGCTGCATTATAGTGTAGAAAAACGATGAAAAAGGCTTCAAAATAGCGCCAGGAGGAGGAGGCTGGAGTGGATGCTTTGCTAAGCAAAAGTTGTAACGCCGCAAAATCGCAAAGTGCATTTTAACAAAAATATCCGACTAGGGGTTAACAAATAGCCCCTATCGTAAATACACTACACGCGATCTAATTCGAGTGAATTTTATTTCATTCTCAATGAAAAAAATTATTGTTTCTATCCTGTCTATAATTGTCATGCAGCTCAGCAGCTCTAGTGTGAGTCGAAGGCACGTGCTCTGCAAGTGTCGGGATCTAACAAGACAATTTTTCCGCCGATATTAAAGCCCTACACAACACCGTCTAAATTCTACGGTTGTACAAGCTTAACTAGCACAGTTTCTCTGTGACCCACAAGAACGAATTCAAATTCCCATTTCGCACGTTTCAAAAACAACCGCCTTCTCCCCGCGCTTCTGCAGCTTGTGTATCATATCGTGTTGTTCAATGCACGAGGTCTGTCAGTAACGATTTGCCACTTAATAGACACAGGCGAGGGACCCTGCGGAAGAAACATCCAGCTGGGTTGGGCTGCAGAGGAATCATCCGGCGTCGTGGCCCATGTCTAGTCTGTTATCGACGGACACTGGTTGCAACGGCCGGGGAGCGAGTATAGAATCTGCGCCAATCCATCTTGGCTCTTTCTAATTTGAATGCGGGCTGGTGGAATTTGTTGTTTTTAGAACCAGAATAAGTGTATATTTTGATTAGGCTGCGTTGGGGTTAGTAAGTTAGCGTTAGGGCCACGTTATAGGCTAGAGTTAAGTTAGGGCCAGGGTTTCACTAGGCCTGCCGAATTTCACTTTCACATTTCCTTCACCCGGTCTGCAAATTAGCAAGAGCCAAGATGGACTAACGCAGATTCCATTCTCGCGCCAGGGGCACGTTTTCAATTAGGTGGCGCCCGGCCCCCTGTATCGCCTGCGTGTCAGGCCGTACCGGGGGACAGCATCTCCGCCGCCGGGCTGTTTGCATCTAGTTGCCACTAGACTCCCCCTAATGATTCTCATTCCATTAGATTAAACAGGTGCCTAGATCCGGAGGTCAGGCCGCATGCATCTTGGGAGTCTACTGGCAGGTCAGGAAGAAAGAAGGGGTTGCAGGCAGGCAGATCATCTTCCCCTCATTTAGGAAAATATAGGCTCTAGCTAGCGTGTACTTTAAAAAATAAGTCTTACTTGCTTGATTGCAAATCGTAAAAAAAATTGTGGTAGCAAAGTTTCTTGTAATGAAATTTATTTCTTGGCCGCAACAGTTTACAATCATATCTCCGTCTATAGCCACCGCTTTGACACGCGCTGCGATAAATACAGACGATGATTTCTATTAGCCAACTTCGCGGTGATGTCTGCCAAAATTGCTTCTTCGACAACGTTGCTGTCAAATCTAACCCACTTTCAAAGTACCTGCTTCGAACCCGATTCCTTCACCCACCGATTCGCCTCATCAGCAGACGTGACATGCGATAGCGGCAAGGCGAAGGGTGATGATTTCGTATTTTGGCATCGGATATGGGGCGCTCGAAAGAAGAGATACTGCGTTTCTTTAAACGCAAGCTGGCAACAAAGGGACCGCTTTACTTCTACGGAATTGAGAAAGACGATATGAGCTATGAGCGGATGACACCGACTCGCTAAATTTCTCTAGCATTACGCTTTCAAAGGAGACCTCAGCCCGTGAAACATGGAATTTGTAGTTAAATTCTTTAATTGTGACGCGATGCTTGCAGATTCAAGGCTTCAAGCCCATACTTCATTACTTGTTGAACTGTCCTGTACGTGATGAATATGCTTGAAATAAAAATAAATTCGTTCATACAAAGACAAATACAAATATCGTTTCAAATGCCCAGTTTTACTATATTATATTGTTTTCTTATAAATTAAGAAAATGTTATAATTTCTTTAATAGATAGGCCTAGATGAATATATTTTAGTTAAATTATTTAAAATTAGCTATAGACCGAAGGATATCTGAATTGTGTTACTAACATAAGCTATCGAACTGCAGATTAATCATCTTGTAGCCTACAGTAATATTTAACAGAAGATTGCCCGTGTGGCCAATTTGGCTGTGCGCTAGAATATAATGCAAAGTCTGGATTGTATTAAATGATTACATTCGCATCGTTTGTTATTTTAATACATTACATTGCGCGTCGATGGTCGATAATACATTTTCCCAGAATGATGAAAATGTTTCGCTTCGTTGCAAAATTAGCACACGAAGCGAACTATCAAAGTTATGATTTTGATTTTCGCCCAAGTGAAACCAGACTCCTAGCATCCCTCTATTAGTGTCAAGGTTTGCAGCTATACTTGCTACTGCATTTGACCTTAACACTAGTATGAGGGGATCTGCAGAGATCTGGAGAAAAATGGAAGCAAATATTTTTATTGGATGAAGATTTGGGTTAGGATTTGAGATGGATTTGAATTAGCGGTTGGGTCAAGTTAGTGTTAGCGCTTGCGGTGTTTACGGCTCGGATAAGGATTGGATTGAGATTAGGGATACGTTTTTCGTAAATCCACTTGTTTATTTTTGTTTTTGGTAGTTTAGTAACCGTGTGTAGCACAGACATGGAAGGTTCCGTCCGGTTATACAGTCCGGTTCTGTGCAAGAGAGCCGGCATATAGAACCGCTCCAACTTCTTCAGTCGCCTTTTACGACTTGCCCCTGGAATCTCTGGGCTGCAAGCCAATTCTTTGTTGCCCGGCCTGCACGGGGTACATAAATGCACCTAGTAGCGGATATAACGGGGAGAAGTGTCAAGCGCTCCTGTGAACTCTGAAGTGAGCGCGTGCACCAAGTCGGTTTCAACTTGCCAACCCAACGCCGCCAAGAAGCCTCGCCTGCACTGCGTCAGTCTTATCGGTCCCGACCTCGCTGGCTGGCTTGCGCAAAAATAAGCGCCATTCCTCCGAGCGGATGTGGAAGTAGTATTTTCGCTGTTGAAGTCTGGGAGATTGAGAAGCCGAACGAATTAGAAATGATTCCAGATTATGTGTGCGAAATTTATTCAGAATTTTTTTTCATGTAGGCCTCTGGTTATCTGTAAAAGGATCTACGCTCTACAGACAATATTTCTCAAATTGGTCTGCATCATTATTCGGAAATAGAAGCCGAAATCAACTGACTACAGTTCGGAGAACATTACAATAATTTACAATTCCGTTGATCATCTACTACACGCTCTGAAACAAGCATAGGACTACTATTAATCTACTATTCATTATGTGTGCCATGCGCTGATGCATACTTTAAATCTACTCTCAATTCTGATAATCGCCAAAATCGGATGAAGATCATACTTTTCAATATTCCACATTCAATACAGGAGACCGGGGTCATAATATAAACCAAAATTCGAGCTCGAACACAGCCACAACCCCCCATTAGTTCCCTTTAATCTGTCCATGAGGTTTGTGGGCATAACAAGTAATTTTCAATCAGAGGCGCGCAGGATAGCGGCAGAGGCTCCGCCGTTCGATTTACGAGTATTGCAACTCAGCGATTATTCGGTCGCTATCTCTCCACCAGACAATTTAGAACCCGACAACGCGTCAGAGATCGTGGCAGCATAATACATTTAGTGTCTACCTTCAGCAAACGTAGGCGTACGGATCCTGTAACGGGAATAAATGCGCTGCTCTGGAGCGCTTGCCGATTTAATTTTTGATTCTCGTTTAATCGGTACATTCTATTGGCATGAAAAGGCATAACATCTAGATAGCGAAATCAGAGGCTAGATCGCAATCAGATTGTATAATATGCCGTTTACAATGCCATTCGCATAATTGGCGATCAACTCACTGGTGTCACAGACAAATGACTGGTTTATTGAAGTGTATCACAATACAGAATACTCTACAATACAATTACTATGAGTCGCAATACAAAATACTATCGTTAAAATATTGTGTTAAGATAAAATAAAATGATACGCGTATAATTACTTTTTTGCATAAAGTATAACGAATCACGCAAAAACAAATTAAACAATCGAATAACTTTAAAACTGTTGAACAACCGTCAAACGCACCAAAACTCGACAATAAGCGAATCCCCATGTAGCCCATATTCACGATGGTCTCTAAAATGTAGTCCAAAATGTAGTATTATTTTGTACTCTACATGAGTGCTCGTCTTACAGCAAGTTTGAAAGAGGGAGCTAAAGCATTGAACACACGGCTAGTGCCATGCCCCACAAGCATACTGCCCGGTGGTATACGTAAACCATAAACTGGTGAAATTTTGGGCAAATTTTGTAATCTTTGTAGCCGTTGTATCGTGAAGTGTAGAATTGTGAGTAAACATTTGTTTAGCCACCGTGTAAAATTATTAAGCAAAATTCGACTCATGCTGCCGCCGACTCTTGACGCTATATGAAAGCGATAAAAAAAAGCTGTCGAATATCTCTGGAGCCTTGGCCGGTGTCGGCACCGATCAAATCTGCGCCCAGGCCTATCGCACGGCTTTCAAAAAATATAATTACTAAAACGTGCAGCAGTGTTTTATACCGCTAGCAGTCCTACTGTGTAGTGTAGGTCTTCATTTAGTTCGCATCCGCCTGCAAGTGTAGATCTGACGCATTCCTTAAATAGCGAAGACAGCGCAACACAGCAGCGTTGTTTGATGCGAGCCTGCATTACGCATCGCGGATTAGAAGATGCAGCAAGACTTCAAAAAGATTCTCAGTTTCGCAACACAACCACCCACAAACAACATTGAAGCCCAAATGTTCGCTTTACAAACGTTCGAGCCTCGAACCATCCTTCCGATGATTTTTGACTGGCGTGATCTATATAAACTCAGATTTGCGTCAAAAACATTATTTCTCTGTAGAAAGCATTTTAGCCTCCAACTAAGTGTTTTCGCTTCCAGTCCATTTCTGCAGAGATCCGATGCGAGCAGACTGCTTCGCCGCATTTGATTTGTGTTCCCTGCAAAACATGCTATGTAGTCCTAAAACGTACGTGAAAGGTCTCTAGGCTAACTTATTTCGACAACCATGCCTTTTTGCACGTAATATATTAAATTGTAAAAATTTACAGGCAAATACGCTGAAAGTCAACACGTTTCCGCCGATTCATTTTTCGCGCACCAATGATTGTTCAATCAAACTTCTGCGTGCAGCATGCTTTTAATTCACTGTACCGAATCGCCAAATCACCCCTTCTCAGAAGGTATCTCTCGAGTAGTAGTTTCAGCGGAAAGTTCAACATGATCGGAGAACAGTTTGCAAGCTCCGAAGTCGCCGTGATGACTGGCTTGCCCACGCTCGACACAAGGTTACAAATTATAACAGCTCTGTCGGCACTTTCTCATGTCAGACAGCTCAATACGCGAAATCTGTTTCCGGCGACGATTGGTATGCGTTATAGACGAGATTCGCCGCAACTTGTTACCGACCGTAACGAAGACCACCTTTGCGTAATTAAGTCCACCGCAAACGCGCCCGCAACACAACGTTCTCGGGTTGTACGAGGGAGCAGCGGCGAGTTTACCGCACGACGCTTGTAGATCAACAGTCGCCGTATCGACTAATGGCGTCGTAAAGGGCCGTCCCTCCGTGGCAGCCGCGCACGTGTTTAGAGTCATCAAAACAAAATAAATTCTGCGGAGAATCAATCGATTGACTGGAAGGTTTGGCATTAAGTGACGTCAGCAGGAGTGTGTCATTAGAGTTACTGCAGGAGGACAGTCAAGGATCTGGTCCAAGCCTGTTAGGGCGAATGCAGAAAAAGCGTCCGATAGCGATGCGGTATAGACATTATAGCAGGCTGTATTACACGATATCTTGCAGCTTTTGCAATCAAATTTGTTTTTATTTCGCAAAAACGTCAAAAATTCTGACGGATTTGGGATTCAAAAGAGGACACTGCTACCGCATTGACGTTGAGCAGATTTGATTTCACTTCGATACGATTGTGATTATGAATTTGTGGGATAACTCAATAGACAATAAAAATTCGAGAAACGGTGTCACAGTCCACCGTTGTACCGCACGCCAAACAAGAAACTGATGCTTGAAAAATTATGTATGACTCGACTTTAAAAACCTATGCGATTAATTAACGATACCAATCAACAACGTTAAGCAAGTTGAGGATCTCATATTAAATGAGTAATCACAAAACCATTGGTCAAACGCATGCTGACAAGCGCAAGGTAGGTTATACAGTAACTACAGCCAAAACGCTGAGCTAGGCTACTATGAAGCATTATGATAGGCTACAGCGCGCGCACGGCCATTGCGTCATTTTGTACCGAATTTGTTGTCATGTCAAACTTGTGGATTGCAATATATATCGTAGTAACACTTACCCTGGTCACCAGCAGTCTCGCAGAAATGACTCGCTAGAATTAGCGCGATGGTCAGCGCTGATCCCAAGATGGTGCGACGATCCTTCCCGGGGCGCATATCCCATTTATCCCGTGACGTCATGTTAGATCTGTTCCTTTCCTCTAGGTTACATCTGGGATCTTCAATTTGTTACAATCCGTTCCTCTCATGACAACAGTCGCTCAGGAGAAGTCAACATAGGCTATTGTCCGTTTTCGCTGTTTAATTAGATTGAAATAATTAGTTATTGATTTGAGTTCATTACGTCATATTACCTAATTATTGCACTGAAAGCTTCTTATTGATTAATAATTATTTCACGCCATTTAATAGTTTGCCGTGATGGCAATCACGGATCTAAATCCAGCACTTTATTTTAAAACTCGGCGTTAGTCAAATTAGTGATTACATCAGCCTAGATCAAAATCAATGCTCCATAGATTTAGGAAGATCTCACACTCTCGAAAGGGTACCGCTGGCTAATTACAACGCAATGTTGAGGTGCCCACCCAGAGAGAGTAGGCCTTGCCAGTAGGCCTGTCCAAAATGATCAAGAAATGCTCAGTTCCTCAGAAGTCTGTAGGTATTCGGTATTGCCTATATCTCACGAATACAATAATTTTCAAATTTATCCCAAATTTTTCTCCTCAGCCTACGCAGTAATATGCTTGTTGCGCATAGGCCTATACCGCTAAACGTCTTTCTTGTGATAAGAAAGGAACCCATTAACGCTCACTATCATCGTTTTGAACAAAAACTGCGCGCTGCTTGCTATACGTTCCATACGCCGTCGCACAATCGAGGCGACTTAAAAATTTGAGTTTTCGCTCAGAAAAGGACCAGGGGGCAAAGATTTTTGCTTCAGAACGAGTGGACCTATCTAATTGTGGCACACTACAGCGTACAGTCCGCCGCCACCCACCAGGTGTCTCAGAAAGACCATAGACCTAAGCTTATCCTTCGCGTCGCATCAACCTTATTGAACTCCATGCCATCCACATGCAACTCCAACTTAGAATTGTCGGTATACGTGTATACTTTATAGTCTACCGTCTACGCACAATCAATACTAAACCGACAGGAATAGAACAGCTAGGCGTGCTAGGCGTGCTAAGCGCGGCAGGCGATCGAAAACTGAAAATCTTTCAACCGTTCGATGAACTTTTCATGGCCTAGTGCTATAATTCGCTGACGATGGCGTTGACGCTAGCAGACCTATACTCCTAGGCGTATTGCTACTCCGACTGCTGCTGCTAATGCTGCTGCAGCTTATACTGCTACTACGGTGAGGTCAGTATTATCACAGTTCAGTAATGCTAGGCATATCGTCATTGGACCGCCTGTTCTGTGAGGCTACAGCTGCGTTGCTGAGCCCATAGCCACTGCGACGTTTTCTGTCTATCTAGACTGTAATATACCCTGTTCGATGGTCTGCGAGTCAAAAAAATACATTAGTTTTTCTAATATAGGCCTAGGCTCACAGTCTAAACTACAATTTTTGCGTCATTCTATTAGCACGCCACTCACTAGACTCGATGCAGTCATCCACGTAGCGAATAATCGTGTTTATTCCCATTCGAATAAACATAATTTCACAATATATCGATACCGATAATACACATAATACAATATTGAACGCAATTACACATCACGATACCGTCACTAGAATTTCCAAAGTTTCAGATTTGCAAAGCGTGTTTTAAGAAAGAAAGCCGCTTCTGAACTTCAGGCCAGGGACTGAGGAACCATCTGAGGCACTACAGCGAAGATGCCTGGAGGGCTCCTAGTCTGCGGCGGAACACACAGTGTAAGGGCCTACTGTAACAGCGAGGCGAAACAACACTGTCCAAACACACCAAGCGGAGCGTTAGCAAATCCGCAACACCTGTCTACGAGCGAGATATAAAGGAATGTAGCAACTTTTTGCGAAAGCAAATGGCTTATCTCTTTCTCGAGATGCCCCTCCTACTACTTCACAAGATGTGTAAACTCGATTTGTGGAAGTTGTAATAAAATTAAAATTATGCCACTCATCCTCGTGCGTCGACCGTCCATTAGATCTATTAACTAATCGCAAGCAATATAATGCCGCCGGAGAAAATAGAAGGCAGGCTCTGCACGACAAGGAGTGTGCTAAGTAAACGGGACAACCTTGCTGCACGATGCTATTATTGGGGTCTGATGGGGGAGGGGGGGGGCATTATACCGCTGGATGCTCCTGCCCACCCCACCTTGCCCCCCCCCCCCTCGCCCTCCCCCTCCCCACCCCCCCCCCCCCCCCTTCTATCGCAGATTAACGCGGCTGCCGACGCCGCTGCCATTAGGCTCAGTGTCAGATGTCTGTCGATAGGTGGAT
This sequence comes from Chamaedrilus cognettii, assembly GCA_034695025.1. NCBI lineage: Eukaryota > Metazoa > Annelida > Clitellata > Enchytraeida > Enchytraeidae > Chamaedrilus > Chamaedrilus cognettii. Next base: position 22,102 of record JAQIWG010001492.1, read on the forward strand.
ATACAACAGTAGCGTTATATCACTAAATTAATTTTGACGCACAGTGAACGATAGAGCTGGGTCTAGTCGAGGGGGTTCTTCGTGTGGGGGAATGCTGAGGTTAGAAAAGAAAGATCAATTCTTACCAGGAAATTCAAGGAAACTTGAAGGAAGAGCTAGAATATCGGGGTAAGGGCGTGGGGGGGAGGGGGTAAGGACAGAAAAATGTTGCAAGACATTTACAAAATCATTCATACTATTAGAGCGACAGGATAGGCCTACACTATCAGATAAGGACCAACATTCGGTATTTATTGCGATGGTTCTTACCAAATAAATTGTAAAGCGCGGGTAAGTTTAATCTATTCGTATTCGTATTCGTACATCACGTCATAGCTAGTCTCGTTTTTCCGCCGAAGAGGTTTCGTTGAATTGGCAATACCGTTAACCGTGCAGTTCTGGGCTGCGGAAGAAGCGAATGTTTAGCTAAGTAGGCCTAGCTATGGTTTTCACAGTCCGGCGGAGAAGGGGGCGTATGCGATTGTTTGTATTTGTTTGCTCCGCGATACACCGCCCAGGCCAGGAGATGGTCACCGTGTCTGTAGCCTGAAGGTTTAGGGGCCTAGTGGTTGAAATTTACGGATGAGTCAAATTCTCATGCGCTTTTCACCACTTTATTGTTGAAAGATGATGGATGCTCTTTCGCTTACTGCAATCGAGTCGCCATTGAAATTTTATGGGATCTATGAATTTAACCTCAACATGGCTGAAAAATATGTGTACATAGGCCTACATGATTACATAGAGGCTATAATGTTGCTGCAGCCTGCAGTACACTATAATACTAGAAACGGTCGTTCGGATGCAGCCTTCATGTAGGCTAAGCATAAGCTAACGATGAATTTCCGACGCCAATTCTTGCGTCCGTGAATCTATAGGCTAGTTACGCGATCACGCGCTGAGGAATAATCCGACTAATTGAAAAAAGCGTGGGCAACCCTGGATGGATTCAGAGCAGCCTGATACCAACATGTCACGTTTGATTTGGAATCGTGAGTCACGTGTTTTGTTGATGTAACAATCGCGATGCGCGATCGCTCCAGATCGCGCTTTGTGTACGGTGCGGAGAGGATTTTGTGCTCGCAGGCATTCGTTACGATATAAGATCCGCGACGGTCTGGTTGTTACTACGTTAGCACTTGATTAGCTTCGTGACGCACGTGTAGATTCGTCGAACCTACTCATACTGTTAATGCTAATAATTCAACTTAACAATTGCACGTGCTATCACTATTTCTGCAGTTATTGCCTACCGCGCAGTTGCCCGTTTTGTTATCATGCAACGAATTTATGGAAAACAAACGCAGAAAGCATAGGCCTTATAGCGTATAGGCTATCTTTCAAGTATAGTCTTATAGGCCTATCGACGAAGATTAGTCACGTTTGGTTTGGAACCGCGAATCACGTGTGTTCGCTGATGTAACAATAGCCTGTGTAACCAAGGCGCCAATCACTATCGATGCTGCTGCAGCTTATTGTGTTCATTATTGATCGTTCTATAAACTACGGACCAATGAACTGTTCGAAATGAGGCCTACTATGTAGGCCTACAACTGCACCCAAATGATACTATATTCATTCGTTAGGAAATTTGTCGTATGAAAATGTAATTCTGAATGGTAGGCTAAATAAGACAAATGGCTGGCAACCCCAACTAAAGCAATATCTCACTCCTACGTCGCTACAGCAAAAGTAGGCTACAGCAAACTCGCCCACGCCTTTGCGCACTTATAGTTACAAAATTTGAGACTACGCCAACCAATGCTACCGTAACACCTACTCGTCGGTCTTGCTGATTTGCTTTTAGTCGATTTTATATGCATCGGATTTTAATTTATTCAGTGTATCAAGGTTTTTATTGTAAAAGTAATTGCATTGCTAGTGTTTTAATGTATTTTATGGGAACCATGCATAGCGCCACCAGGGCCTTTGGTCTCCCTTTTCAAGCAGATTGTAATTTTGCGTTTGTGCTGACGTTTTTTATTTGACTGTGCTTGATATAAAATTTCATGCTTACTTCTGGACATATTTTATAGCGTAAATTATGCCATCGCCCTTTCCCGCCTGCCACGCTGTTGGTTTGTAACGCTGTTGGTTTGTAACGCTGTTGGTTTGTAACGCTGTTGGTTTGTAACGCTGTTGGTTTGTAACGCTGTTGGTTT